>JAJHSJ010000009.1:71315055-71389502 GCA_021015155.1 Magnolia officinalis | reverse complement strand
TGTTCAGACTCGGTCAGAATACGTGTGTTTTAGGGTTGACTTGGTTTGCAGACTGCCAAAACTGAGTTGATTTGACACTGGCCTAAATTTCATTCCATTGCCAGCATACCCACCAAAAAACAATTGAAAAGACTACAGCCATGTTTTTTAAAGGTACCAAAGACATGTTTGGAGGGGACCTACAGGATCAAATCAGACAGGATATCCCCAATCCATTTCAATTTGTTTGAAATGGAAACAAGATGAAATGGATTGTAGAGTGGTAGCTTTGCCACTGTCTGGCCACTTCCAGACAGAACTTTGCATAGAATCCAAGCACCCTATGTTCCAGATTCAAAATGGTTCTAGATTTTTATATAAAAAAACTTCCCCACACAAACAGTCCCTAAGCCTCGTGAGTTATGTAATTGTTGCCATTCCATACTATTGAGATACTTTCTTGTGGTGTTTAGTCTCAATGCATAAACTAACCAGTAGCTAGTATTTATATAAAAGGGCTTAATTCCTCTAATTTTATTTTATTTTTCAAAAGCAACGATTCATTAGAAAAAGAAAAGGCGCTGCCGAGATGGCAGAAGCCAGATTACAGGCCCAAGAAAAGAAAATTACAGTCCTTAAGATTCAAAACAGACACAGCCCATTCAATAAGGAGGTTTTTGGCCCGAGACCCAACAAGTTGAGCTGAAGCGTGAACATTGTTAAAACATCGGTCATTCCTTTCCATCCATACAGCCCACCAAATCGCGAGGATCGCCATTCTCTATATACTCGATTTTGATTTCCCCAGTTTGACCCCATGCCAATATGGAAGTAAGGAGGAGACGGTATTAGGAAGGCAACCACTAACATCAAATCTCCGAAAAAAATCCAGCAGGATGTGCGATATGAGAGGGCAGTGGAGCAATAAATGAAATGATCCACTGTTTCCTCATCGTTCATACAGCAAAGACAAATATTCGGAAGTTGCATGCCTCTCTTCTAGAGATTATCAACCGTTAGAATCCGATTTCTAGTCGCCAACCACCCAAAACAGATATACTTAGGGGGAGCCTGGTATTTCCAAATAAACGAATGCACCGAGGATACAGGGATGGAGGAAGGGAAAAAGATGGAATAAAGCGATTTAACTGAAAATTGATTGGATTTCTCCCCTTTCCAGATAAGCGATTTAATTCCTCTAATTTAAAGTCTATATCAGTTCGGATGTTGTGTCTTGTGGACATGAGAGCTCTAATCTTGCAAGCTGTGCCAGCTCTTTCAACATTTAATATTTTTTCATGTCTTCCTGCTTCCAGTTTCCCATCAAATTGAAAAACTGCTCATGTACCCATATACACATACATCTATAAATAGATGAATGCACAAAAACTTCAAGAAGTGAAACTCAAAGTCCTTACAGTTTCTCTAAACCAATTACATACCTATGAACAACACATTTGATGAGAAAACTCCTAAATGCTTACTGATAATGATACAAATGAGGGAACCAAACCTCTAGGGCCCATTCGGTTACCATCAAAGTTCTGTTCACATAGGCTATTCCAGACACATTTGTTCCAGCTAAGGCCTGTCTTAATAGGCTATTCTATTGTCAATAGTCATGACAACTCTCTGTCAAACACCTTGCAATAGAATACACATTTGACACATTGGCACCTGCAGACATGCAGCAAATGTGGGGTGCTTGAAGATTCACAGTGGCATGCGTGGAACATATGGGGCACTTGAAGATGGACATTGGCACATGTATGTGCAGAATGGCACATTTCACAATGTGAGGTGATCAATGATTGATGGGGCACATGTCGGGCACTTGAGGATGTGTCGTGGCACATGGTGCACATGAGGTACATGTGGGGCATCAACAAATGGTTTGGTGGCAAGTTGAGTGTGGTCCTATCATGTACGTTATTGGGAATGTGATTGGATAAAAGTGTTTCCTATGTGCACTTTATTGGGATGGGTTGGATGAGTGTTTCTACTTTTTTTATACATTGTGAGTTGTAACAAACCATGGGTAGTTTCTCCAACAGTCACCTATCCAAATAAGGTTCTTACTTTTCAAATATGAAAGGAATCAAGCAATATGTTTGTTCAAAAGCAAAAATGTTACTTGCCAAACTTAAGGAATGCTTCTTACTTTTTGATTTTTTCCGGGATATCCTCTGAAGCAGGTAACTTTCCCCTTTGCAATTGTGATTGTATATCTTTAGCCTCTTCCCTGAAAGCAAAGAATACAGAATAATCCTTCGTAAGAAGTCATTATCATACATCAATTTAGAAATAGAATAAATCAGCAGTCATTCATATGACATAGCAATTCACAAATGGAAAGTCCCTTGCCCCACAAATATATGACAATACTCCATCATTGATACTTTTCAATTTATTCCAGTCGTGATGCATACACCTTTTTCATGGTGACACCCATGATTACCCATGCATTGAAAAGGATATACATCCTAACCTCACCTTCACCTAAATATTCATATAATTTATACTTGAAAATTTGAAGTTCGATCTAGTGTTGGAGACATGGTACAGAGGATGGTTTCTAAAGAGCCATGGCTGTAGCTTGGAAACCTAGCTGGTTGACCCAAGACTCGCCCAAGTTGACTTGACCTAGTCACTTACTAATCACTTGGTCAGCTGAAATCCTGTTCGTTGGGACTCCAGACTGCAACAGTTTTTTATTGTCATTAATGGCTCTCCAAAAGAATTTCTTGGAGTCTCCGGTGGGCTCCGACAAAAGAGACCCACTACCTTTTTTTTCTTTTTCAAATTTTCATGGTGCTTGAGGCCCCTAGCAAATTGATTTAAAAATTTTAAAAAAATAAAAAAAAAAAAAGGCAGCACACTTGGGTGGATTGGAAAGATATATTATCCCATGTAATAGCACTCACACCTCCATTTTGCAAACAATACCCTTGAATATGTGATTATGGACTACTCTCAAGTGCTATTAGATGGATTTAGGTCAGAGGACCAAACGTAGTGGAAGCTATCCAGGGGGTGGGCTTAGAGGATGGTTAGCAATATGTATTAGCTAAACGCTTTAGGTGTGGTGCAACCAGCTAATGGAAAGAATCCACCCAACTGTAAGCACCTTTAATCTAAGCACAAGAACCACAAACAAAGTAGAAGAAACAAACTAGAAATTTTATTCAATTCAAAGGTGCCTTGAAACTACTCATGAAAAGCCCTTAAATAAGCTCCTTAGACGTACAAAGAATGTGAGTTCATAATGCCATTGACAACCAATAACTTGCTACAAAAATGGAAAAAGTAATTTTTTTTTTAAATACACAAAATGGAAAAGTAATTTTTTTTTTAAAAAAAAAATGCATAAGAGATAAGAATGAATTAAAAAAGATTTGGCTAATTGATTTTGCATAACTAGCTGCCTATTTAGGAGGCTTGGGCCTCCTTATTGATGGGCCAACTGTGGGACTTGGGCTTAGGCCTAGCCCATGAATCTTGAGCCCAGTTCAATTTGCATCAAGATGCCAAGCTGAAACATAATTTGGACTGCGCCTCAACATTGAATATCCTAGTGAAGCATTTCAAATTTAGTTGTAGCGCAGATTGAAAGATTCCCAACACTAACGAGACACTAACTATCATTGGGAGCCAGGTGAAATTTATTTTTTTTCCATACGCGCATTCCTTTCTTTGCAAATGCCCCGTAACACTGCAAGCAGCATCATATCCCAAATAATAGAGCCACAGGTGGAAAACGGCCCTTTTTCTCACACCATCAAGTCATACACGATCTGTTAAAAACCCATGACAATCCGCCTTGCAACTTTACAATGAATGGAGAGGTGATTGACAGCGTCTGTCCCCCTTGCATAAAAAGCACACATTTGGAATTTGTCATGTTCCCCTTCCTTATCAAATGTTAAGATCCTTTAGCATTAGCAGCCCAAAGGAAAACTTGGATGGGTGGCACAGAAGCTTTCCAAGCCTTCACCAATGGAGAGGGATTTGTGTCTCCACCATGGATTTCATAAGAAGCATCGAGGAGAAAGGAACATTCTTCAACCAATTCCTTACTTTCTTATCTTCCACCAATGTCTTCTTCTTTTTTTAATATAAAGGTAACATTACCAGGGATTGAACCCTAGATAACTCACACACTACACTCTCTACCAACTCACTAATCAATACTCTAATACTACATCACTCAACTCCAACAACTACGATAACTAACACTACAATCTATAATTACTTCCAATATGCATATGCACCCCAATGACGATAGAAGACTATTTTAGAGTACCATCTTCTAAATGAGTTGATTGTTTTCCAAACATCTAGGCCCCCATTCCTCATTGGAACACACACGAACTACCATCATCATATTCTCCACATATCCTAAAAATAGTTGACAACCATAGTGCATTTAGTTCGTCATTATATCTCCAACACCTCTAGCTTAAGCTAGCCCAAATTTCTTCTCTTACTCTCCCCACTCCTATAACTCCATCCAGACCATCCCTCAACTTTTGAACTTCCACTCACTTTGCAAAGTGGGACTTGCCTACATCTTTCCCTTCACCAAGAAAATCTCTTTGAAGCTTCTCAATTCTCCTAGCAATTTTCTTAGGGCCTGTTTGATTTTCCGACTCAAGTGTAATTACCAGGTAAATGGGTAATAATTATTGACCTAGGTAATTACCACGTCTTTCCCAATGCAGATGTGACAACTTACTTTTTTAACACTTTAATCGAGAAATTTACAACATCAATGTGGGGCCCATCGTGATGTATGTTACTTATCCACACCACTCATTTGTTATGCCAGCCTAATTTATGGCATGAGCAAGAAAATGAGGCAGATCCAAAGGTCAAGTGGACCACATCACAGGAAACAACGGGAATCGAACGCCTACCATTAAAATCTTCTTGGGCCCCTTAAAAGTTTTGGATCAAGCTGATATTTGTGTTTTCCCCTTATCCACGCCTGTGTGACCCTATGAACGGGTTAGATGATGAAAAAACCTCAATGTGGGCCCAATGAAGAAAATAACTTTCAATGGTGGACGAATTAAGGCCATTGTTTCCTTTAGTGTGGGCCATTTGAGTGTTGGATCTGCCTCATTTTTTGGTTCATGTTCCAAAATGTTCTAATAAAATAGATGGACGGTGTGGATATATCATATACATTACAGTGGGGTCCACATATTTAAGTCAACACTTTTGTTTCGATTTTCGAGGTGGAATTACTCTCATATTTTCAAACATGGTGAAAAAGTAATAATTACTTGTTTACCGTGATTTACATGTATCATGGAAAATCAAACAGGCCCTTAGGCATTCTGATAGAGACATCAAAAGGATGGCCATAACGGACTTAATGAATACAATTCTCTCCTAAGAGTCAAATAAGGCTCAAGTTCCATGGGGCTCAAGTTCTTAACTAGAGATCCCGCATATCCAAATGATCCCTTAGGGCATGTATGGATACAAGGAAAACCATGAAAATCCAGGAAAATGGAAAAGATTTTCCATTGTTGTGACCATTTGTGTTGTTTGGATAGCATGGAAAATGGTGTGCTCCACTAAGCAATCATTAGCCTTTTCCATACTCCGTAGTTTACATTCTAAAGCACAAGATACGAGGTGACCATTGGGAGAGAATATGATATTTGCACTTGTTATCCAAAAAAGACACCTAAAAATGGAATCCATGCTTGCATGGTGCCTTGGGAAATAATCATTACATAATGATTGATATTTCCAATACCACACCAAGGATTCTTCAAATCCAACCATGCCCTTAGGTAAAATGCAGGTAGTCTACCTTGCTGACTGTTTAGGTGGAATTGCAATCCACTAGTTGGGGCATGTAGATGTACGGTACGACTCGGTAGAGGAGATATACTTTCCACATAGAAGTTATCCTGGCCATTCAAATAACAGACCTGAGTGTAAACTGTTGACCTCTGTAGGCTTTTGGTTGCCCAAAAATTAAGTGGCTTGGTTCACCTGTGGCAGCCCATACTTTTCCCATGAAACATTCATAGTGGGACCTACATCCTGAACAGTTCCAACCACTTGCACAGGGCACCCAGCTTGTAGGAGTGCAGATTCATTTCAGTAGTTCACAGACTACTAGACCAAGCCTCAAACAACAATACGAAGCACAGGAACCATGTAGCATACAATTGTGCCCTGCATGCAGTGGTATTAAATGATTGATCTTCAACAACTTGCAAGTATTAATACAATAGCTTCAAGTTTCACAAATACATCCCAAAAATTTTATGCCCTGTTGTTTACCATTACATCATTAGAAAAAGAAAACGATCTAAAAGGAATTATACAGATGCATTGGGCAGTGATCTACGCATGGAACTAAATATTATTTCTCAAGGTTGCATACTAATTGTTGGCAAGGTCGTACCTGTCTTCAGCAAAATAAACATGCTTGTTTGGTAGCTGATTATCAAGAGAATGTAGCATGGAACTTAGCCTTTCAATTTTCTGCAGCAAACAACGAAGCTTTGTTAACTGAACTAATCAAAAACGAGATAAAACATGTACTGAACTGCATTCAAATCCCTACATGACAACACTCATCTACCTTCTTCTCACTCTGAACTTTCTGAAGGACGTATCCTATATCTTGTGTCTTCATCAGCATGAGTTCCTCTTGAGTGTATTTGTTAGCTTCACTCCTAAAAAAAGATCATCAGTTAGTATGATCAGAGGAGGGAGATGGACCCATTATTTACGGCCACTTTGACTGATAAATACACCATCTTTTCCACTTTTGGTTACACGATCATACAACTTTGTACTAGAACCAAAAGTGGGAGGATGGGTTACTTTCTGTGAAAGTGGGTGCCGATAACAATTCCCAAAATATTTTATTTTTATAAAAATTAAAAAAAAAAAATTAAAAACACAGGCACAGCTACAAAGTTACTGAAACAAAGGAAGATGAAAAGATGGCAATATTTTACTCGGGTCTATGGATTCCATCTACAGTCCTTGTTTTGATCATCTTGAAGTAAAACTCATCTGGGTTCCTGAATGCAGCCTTCTCCTTAAGTCTCTGCAAATAGAATCAAAACACCGGAATATACAAGACATTGTTAAAGCAGAACGAACTATAATTTTCAAATTCATCATCAGCATCAAAATCTAAGCCTTATCCAACTAATTGGGGTCAGCTACACAAATCCTTTTCCACCATTCCACTCTATCACGGATTATGATCACATCTGGAAGTATCACCAAAAAGAGTTGTTGGCGGGACTTTTGAGCCCAACAAGGACAATTTGCACATGGAGCAGCACGGAAATGGAACCTGCAGTGCGCGGGATTCCAATTTCCTGCCTTCCTCAAATTTCAAGTAACATATGAATGAGGTCTCAAACATATCCCACTTGCATCTTTACTGTACTGGATTGTGCTGATCTTGGAAGCTGGGGACTCCCAATCATACCCATAAAGCTCTCTTGAATGAAGATGTAAGTATCCTGAGCTACTTGAAGACATACCCGTAATGCATCCTCCTTCTTGTGGAATGCTTGTGCTCTTAACACATAATCTTTATGCTTTTCAAGAAGCCCAAATTTCTTCCTCGATTGCCTATAGATAAAACATATGCCACCAAATATGAGGGGGGGAAAGGTTAAGAGAAATGAGAGACATTAGATAAAAAGTAGCAGCCACTTACGGTTGAGATCGTTCCTTGTGAGCCTTTCTGTTGACAGCATTTCTTAGGGACGACATCTTTAATTTGATGGGAAAGCAAGTACTAATTCCAAATAGCAAGCAACAAATTGAGTGGGTTACTTGCAAGGCAGTATTTGATAAGTACTTCCTCCTAATTGAACCTTTTCCACCCCTCTATTTTGCTTCAAATTTCAATAAACAATACAAAGATCTTAGCTTCCACAGGTTTGAGATAGAAGAACAGGTTCAAGGTGTTAGTGTCGCATGAGAGAGAACTTACGAGAAAATATTTCAATTGCATTTCTTACATTTCAAAGAAAAGACGAATAAACAAACAAAGTGATTCATAATATGCAATATGTTAGTCTCCGTATGACAGTATGAAAAATAAAATTTAAATTTTTTTAAAACAAAAACAAAAAAGAAGAAGTATTTCTCCAAAATTTTGGTGATCCTTGGAGCCTTTTAGTTATATGCCTAAGCTTTAAAATGTAAATTTTTAAAAGGTGTCTCCATGATTCAGCCTACCAAAAATAAATAAGGGTGCGTTTGGTTGCACCAAATATCATGATATTTCCACCAAATTGGACTGATTCATCATCATCATCATCATCATAATCATCATCTAAGCTTTATCTTGACTAGTCGGCCACTTGAATACCGTTACGCCATTCGACTCTATCACATACCATATCCTACCAAATTAGACTGATTAATCAAGATAAGTGCAACCAAACACGCCACAAATAAATAAATAAATAAATAAAACCACGAAAAGATTACCTAGTCCGCCCAAACCACCCCCAAACTGCGAATCAGCTCATTCGAATGAATTCCCAGTTCGATACGCCCAAAATTCAATGGTTAGATTGAACATATTCGGTCCAGTTTGTCAATCAAATCAGCTGTGTTCTTCTTTAACAATAAGAAGAAGAAGAAGAAGAAGAAGAAGAAGAAGGGTGTGTTTGGTTGCACAAATTTCATGAGATATTGCACCAAATCAGACTAATGAATCAAGCAATATCACGATATTTGGTGCAACCAAACGCGCCTGAAAGTCGAGAAGAGGAAGAGAAAAACATTAGAGAGAGAGAGAGAGAGAGAGAGAGAGAATACCGTAAAAATGTCGTGACTGCTTTAGAAGCCCTTCGCCAGTCTCCACTGCACAGGAATTGCCGCGAGAGAAGAAGTAAAGAAAAAACCCTGGACGAAAACTCTGGTGATATTCTACCACCGTCTACAGATTGGTGGTGACCATTGATCTTACACGTGGCATGGATACAGGGGGCTCGGCCTGCTGTGGGGCCACCATGATGAATGTCTTATATCCACGCTGTCTATTCGTTTTTCCGTCTCATAGGGCCTGAGCCCAAACTGCAGCAGATCCAAATATCAGGTGGACGACACCACAGGAAACAGTGGTGACTGAATACCCACCGTTAAAAACTTCAGGGGCGTCACCAGAATGCTTATTTTCCATCTAACCTGTGGATAAGGTCACAAGAACCTGGATGAAGGGATCACATAACTATCAGATTGATCCAAGACTTGTGTGGCCCAAAAAAGATTTAAATGGTAATCCGCCGCTATTTCCTTTGATGTGGTCCACCTGAGATTTGGATCTGCTATATTTTTTTGGTTGATAACCTAAAATGATATGGAGAAACGGATGGACGGAGAGGATATAGCTATATTATTATGGTAGCCCCACGGATCCACTGACCTCTGTGGATCCAGCCATCCACCGAAGCTGCGCTCATATGTACCAGACGCGAATTTCCCACGAGAGTAGGGCTGTCAATGGGCTGGGCCAGTGGTAGCCCTATTCAAAATTCTAACCTTTCAGGCCCTATCCCAGCCCATTAACACCCCCTACACAAGAGGGCTATGCTTGTCAATGAGCCGGGCCTGGGTAACTCTAGGCCTAAATTTTGAATTGTTTTAGGCTGGGCCATTGGCTCAACCCTATTCAGATTTTATATGTTTAGGCCCAAGCCTAACGGCCCATTAAGACCCCTAAAGAGAGCAGGTGCAACAAAGCGCCGACTGGGGACACGAATTGCCTATGACGCTGCCCGTACATGAGCTGAACTCAGTTGAGCTTGGCCCAGCTCGGCTCAGCTCAACCAACAGACTGCCCCAGCTTGGCTCCGCTCGATCAGCAGCTCGGGCAATTCGAGCTGAGTTCAAGCACAAGCTTTCGAACCGAGTTCAAGTTTGAGCCAATGAGCTAAATTCAAGTTTAGGATATATATATATCCCAAACTTAATCAACTCGATTCGAACCGAGTCAAGTTCAAGTCAAGTTCCGGGCTGAGCCAAGTCGAGCTTGGTATAGCTTAGTTAGAAAATTTTTTGAGCTCAACTTGGCTCGAACTTAGTTTTGAGCCAAGTCAAATTGAGCTTTTTCAAGTCAAGTGAAGCGAGTGAACTTGATTCATGTACAGCTCTAGCGGCAGGTAGTAAGGTGGTTACTGGACAATGCTTTGTGGGCCTAACATGCCTTTTACCCATGCATTATTATTATTATTTTCAAATCATTCCAAGGCATGAACCAAAACACAAGACAGATCCAAATCTTAACCGACCCTACCACAAAAAGTAGTAGTAATTGAATGCTCACCGTTTTGAACTTCCTAGAGCTGGCTGTAATGTTTATTTGTCATCCAACCTGATGATTTGGTCATGCGGACCTAGATATAGGGATAACACAAATATTAGTCTCATCCAAAACTTTTGTGGCTCCAAGTTTTTAATGGTGAGAGTTGATTACCATTATTTTCTATGATGTGGTCCACATTAGATTTGAATATGCTTCATTTTGGGGCCATGCATTAAAAATATATGGAACAATGAATGCACAATAGCATACTATAGCTACTGGTTTCTGACAGTGTCAACAGGCAATCCCCATCCGCTGGGTAGGCAGCTATGGTTCTATGCCACATCTAAATCCACCAGTACATTGAGGTGGGCCCACGGTCAGGGCTGCACCTACCTACCTCAATATGGGGTTAGGGGTGTACACGAACGGAGGTAGCTTGGTTAGCTTGCTCGACTTGACTCGAAAAAGCTCGATTCAACTCGGTTTGAAGCTGAGTTCGAGCCGAGTAGAGCTGATTTTTTGAGCTCGAAAATGAGTTTGAGCTGAGTTCAAGTTGGTCCCAGCTCGACTCAACTCCGATCAGTTACTTTAATATTGATGTTGCTCACTAAGTGTTTGATGAAATGACTCAACGAAGTGTGGCGGGTGGGCACAGAAGGTACGTATATGAAACAAATACCCTTTTTTCTTAATTTTTATGTTGTTTAGAAGGCGTTTGATAAAATACTTGTAAAACCACTGCTGTTATTTTACATACAATGAGATTTTGAAGGTGTAGTACATGTGTTTGTTAAAATGTTGCATAGGTGAACTTGGCTCAAACTCAGCTCGAATTGGCCCGAGCTGCTGACTGAACCGAGCCAAGTTGGCTAATCAGGCTCAAGGACCGAGCTGAGCCGAGTTCAAGTTGGGGTCAACTAATGGCCGAGCCGAGTCGAGCTGAGGCCAGCTCGACTCGATGTACACCCTTATCAGGGGTCGTTGCACCTAATCAACATTCAAGTCGAACATGCCATAGCAAACAATAGGGAGGGAAACACCACCCACCATTGAAACCTACGGGGTTGAGTGGTGACTGCAACACCACCCAAGTTGGCTGGTGGAAACGATGCGGGCCCCACCATTTTATATATATATATATATATATAATGTGTTTTATTCACACTGTCCACCATAATGATAAGTTGGCATCCGTATACCTAGTGCATAATGTACAAACCTCTCGCCTACCACATGGCTACATCTGCATCATTGGATTTAGCGCTTCATGCCCAAACACATTTTTTTTTTTAACACACCACCACACACTCACGCAGTAGTGGGATTTCACCACCTATGGGTGCTCGAACCCTTGACCAGGTGTTGAAACTCCTGCGAGTCTACCACTGGAATAAGAGCTAGGACCCAAATAAAATGGTCCTCTTGCCCAAACACATGGGCAACAATTAAGCACTTGGCTTCTGATTTTTTTATTTTTATTTATTTTTTTTTTGTAAATGGGTCGATTCCTATTAATCGAAACAATAGGATGATCCAATCCATTTGATTTTGTCTTTTGCAATAGTTAGTTTACTTTGAACCATTCATTTGATAGCCGCTAAATTCAATGGTCTGGCTTGTTTAGTTACTGTGATTTTGGTTGTATGTTTCACTTAACGATGTAAAGTATACCGATTGACATCCTAGCATGTCATGTGTGTAGAGAAAGATCTACCATTATAAGACAACCGTGTTAAACTAACATTTTAGTCAACTTCCAAGTTAAATTAGATAGGAACTTTTTTTTCCATGTAATCGCTTGTAAATTTCTATAAATGCATAAGTTGCATTATTGTGCAAATTAATCCACAAAACCACAATAAGTATAATAACAAGTATAAAATAAAAAAGAAAATTAGAGAACATCATAAGAAAAATACCACCGATTTTATGTTGAAAACCTTCTCAATCTGAAAAAATCTTGCTTTTTTCAACATACAAACACTCACATATGCAAAGCCACACACCCACCACTTGTGCCGCCATCATTCATCTTAAAGTACCATACATATGTTAATATGCAACATTCATGACGTATGCCACAACCCATCTTCAGGTGCCCCACACGTTAATGTCCCACACACCTTGATGTGTTATGCATGCAACATTTGCTACTGTCATCTCCAGATACTCAACATGGGTCAATGTACCAAATGTATTGGTTCACGCCATATATAATTTCTCAATAAAAATAAAAATAAATTAACATAACCACATGATTAGTATTAATTGGTCATCATGTCGATTCATTGCTAATAAATGAAAAAAAAAAATGAAATAAATATTTGCATTTACTAGATCATATAAGCTTGTAACATATATTAAACCCAAGATCTGAAGATCCCAAACATGAAAAAAAAAAAAAAAAAAAAAAAAAAAAAATCAAGGAAAATTAACATGGTAGACCTCAGTCATATTTGGATAATATAGGCCAAAGTTCTGCTCAGTCCCAATTGGTTTTTCATCCTCGTTGAAAATTGCAAATATGTATGCCTCTATTTCCTTTTCTGGCCTCTTTGGTGTCCCATTCAAGTGTTTGATCAGATTGTTGTTGTAGGTCATTGCATTTGGGATCGTCGTCATGTTGTCGTTCCCCGCCGACGGCCATCCGGTCTCTGAGACCACGATCTCCACCGATGGCCCACCCGCCTTCTCAAGTGCCGAGTACACCGCGTCGATCATGGCATCAAATAGGTTGAAATACTTGCAGGTCCCGTCGATCACAACGGGCTTTGTAGCATTGAAGAGTGCATAATCCAACCCTACATTCTTAGGGTCAGCTGCATAAGCAAAATATGGATACACATTTACTAGTAGTGGAACCTTTTTGGCCTCCAGATAAGCTACAATGGGGCCATGATGGGGCCCACCTCTCCCGAAAATGAACCGTTGGATGGAGGAAAGGACACCCCAAGTACTTGGGTAGCAACAGCAGTGCTGACAGGGATTGACAGATTGGCAGCTTTCACGGCGGTTGCAATGTTCTTTATGGCGGGGAGCACATGAACTGCTAGACCGCCGGGAATGACCTCATTGCCAGCGGATACATATCGAAAATGGACCGCATTGGCATGGGGAACCACATTGGTGCTTACCCAAGTGGCGGCGAAGGTCGAATCTCTCCCGAGCTTTTGGAGATCTTCGTTGCGAACACCGAGGACGACGTCGATTCCAGAACCTTCTAGAGCTTTGAGTGCGTAGGGATTCGGGTCGAAAAGGCGAACCATCTTGATTTTTCTAGACTTGAGAAGTTCCACCACCTTATCTGGGGTTGGAAGGTTGTCGCCCAACATTCCATAGTTCACACCTACACTTTGTCTCACTGCATTAACCCAAACTCAACAAATGATATATTGATAATGAATGGATGAGATGATCCATCGATGGGATGGCCCACCGCACCAATGCTAACATGTAAATAGAAAACCATACTTTGAAAAAAAAAAGAAAAAAAAAAAGATTACCTGCTAAGGTGTTGAGTTGAGGCACCACAACTGCAAAGGCTACAACACAACTGAAAATAAAACCTTTCATGGAAACAAACTCCTCCATCTTTCTATCTTTTCAATAGCCTGGTTTTTCAACAATTAGCAAATCAATGCACCAATCGTACCATTGTGGGGCACGTACACGAAATCCGGACCATTCATCTTGTAGGGTCCGCAATGATCATGGCCTTGGCCAGATATTCCGGCTGGTCTACTTATCAAGCAGTTGTGTACAAACCAACCATGGAAAAGAATGACGAACGGTCCATACTTAGCTGATGGTGGTCTGATTGATTTTTGAGCCAGTTGATGTTGTAAGCGGTCCCCACCTGATCAATGGCTTGGATCATGCAGAAAACCCCTCTATCCCCACCAATGTGTGCCACATGATTAGTACATACTAGACTTGAAAAATAAAAACAGGCCCCATCATGAAGACCACCTGGTGCAGCCAATAACCTGATGTGGCCTACCTGATGAGAAGATCAACCCCTTTTTTTGTGGACCCCACCTTTTGGACGGCTGGGATGTCTTGCATACATGAAGCATTGGAGGGAAAAGTGATGCATGCATGGTGGAGTGGTAGATATGTAATTTGAAAATAAGACTACAATTCTACAAGAAACCAACCTCGAATTCTTCTTCCAAAAATTCTTGATGTGACGAAAACGACATGAAATAAAATGGGTTTCTTATAATTGCAAAAAACGAAAAAAAAAAATCCTATCTTAGAGAGAAAAATAGACTTTCTTTTTATTTATCTTTTAATGGTACGTGGCCCATATCTCTGTACACTACACACATGTTTTCAATCCTCACACGTATGGCCCATGGTTGCATAATCCAGACCATTGGCATGCTTTATCCAACCGTGAATGGACTATGGTCCAAAGTTCTTCTTAATGGGACAAATTTAATATTTTTATTGTAGCACACAAATGGACGGTTAAGAAGATAGAAACAACGATGGTCCAGATTCAACCGGAAAGGGTCCTAGTATTGGGAGTTGGGGGGCTTGGCACGATTGCAACGTGGGAGATTTACGGTGGGAATCCATTGATCAACGGTTGGATTGCTGAACAATGGGCCCCACTTGTAAAAATTGAAAACCCATATGTATTTATGCAAAGATGCAGGCCACGTCATCGTGTAATTCCTCTTTATGTTATCCTATCACTTAATCCTAGAGAGCGGATTAGGTGAGACCCTGGACTCACCCAAGACGGTGCTGCCCTTAACATCGGGCCCACCTTGATGTATTTATTTTATATCCACGCCGTCCATCCGTTTTTCTAGATCAATTTATAGAAATATTATAAAAATGAAGCAGATCCAATTATTAGGTGGACCATACCGTAGGAAACAGTGGTGATTGACCATTAATGGGCCATAAAAGTTATAGATCAAGCTGAAATTTATTTTTCTCCCTTTATCCAGGCTTATGTGACATTATCAACAGATTGGATGGCAAATAAACACTACAAAAACATTAATATACACCCTAAGAAGTTTTTAATGGTAGAGCGTTCAATCACCACTGTTTCTTATGGTATAGTCTACCTGATAATTTGATCTGCTTCATTCTTGGTATGGTGTCCTAAAATGACCTGGAAAAACGGATGGACGACGTGGATATAGAATAAATATATATAGGTGGGCCCCACAGTAAGGGCCGCACCGTATTGGGTAAGTCCCGAGTCTCACCTAATCCGCTCCCTTAATCCAAATGAATATTTTTGGTGGATTATAAGGATTAAAAAAATACCGTTTTCATTGATTAAAAAGATCTCCGTTTGATTCAATGAGTAATGAGAGCACTGTAAGTTATAGTACTCCTAATTACATTAGGATACTTTGACAGTCCAATCCATTAATCTAGACTGTTCATTATGTCCAATACACATTTCATGGCCTAGCATGCAGATATTAAACTAATCTGACAAATATTGACCGTTTGATCATTGTTTTGGTGGTCCACACCTAGACAATTCATCTCCGTGAGATCAGCGAGAAATCCAAGGGCTGCTGACGTGCCTGGCACCTGATAGGTTCCGGTTTTGATGAGGTCTGTGGCGCCCACCGTGATTTATGTTTTTTATATACGCTACTCGTTCATTTTTCCCTTTCATTTTAGGGTACCAGCCCAAAAATGATAGCCATCCAAAGCTCAAGGAAGTCAAACCATAGGAAATAATTGTTATTGATCGCCTACTATGAAAACTCGTGTTTTCTCTTAGTGAATTTCTAAACAGATTGGACGGCCAGTGAAACATCACTGTGGGCTATAGTAAGTTTTCAATGGTGGGATTTAATCCCCATTTTTTTTTCTATGGTGTGGTCCATTTGAACTAAGGATATGCGCCATTTGTAAGCTCAAGCCCTGAAATGAGCTTAAAATTCGGATGAATGGATAAAAACACATACATCACAGCAAGGCTAATGGCGTGTTTGGGCAGTGGGATTGGAAGGGAGTATGTGGGATGGGATTCAACAAAGATAATTATTACCCATGGCAGGGATTGTTCCCTGTTGCCATGGATAAGATTAATGTCACGCTTTGTTGGTAATATGATGGTACATTGAATTAATATACCCCCATCATTTGAAATTACTAAGAATAACACACGTGTTATATCTAAATTGTTCATTTGTTTTGTAACCTCATTTTATGGCATGGGCTTAAAAATGTGGTAGATCCAAAACTTACAAGGCCCGAAAGACGTTTTCAACTGTAAGTATTCAATTCTCGTTGCTTTCTATGGTAGGGTCCACTTGAGCTTTAGATTTACCTGATTTTTTGGCCCATGCTCCCAAATAATATTGAAAAATGGGTGGACGGTGTGGATATAGCCCACACATCATGGTGGGACCTACACAACTTGCTAACATTGAATGAAATTAGCACAAGACCTAATGCAATTCCATCTAATCTAATTTCAAGCTTTTCCATTACTCTCAAACCTAAGTGGAATTGGCACAGGACCAATGAATCCCATTCCACCTAATCCCTTCGAATCCCACTGCCTGGGTACTCTCAAACATGAGGGGAATTGGCACAGGACCAGATGAATCCCATCCCACCTAATCCCACTGCCTGAACACGCCTGGCCTAGAAGGTAATAGGTGGGATGGGATTCAAAAAACATAATTATTACCCATGGTAGGGTTTGTCGCCTATTCCCATGAGATAAGATTAATGTCATACTTTGTTGGTAATATAGTAGTACATTGAATGGATATACTGTCACGCCCCAAACTCGGGGACCGGGCTCACAAAATTCCCGATCGCCGAATCCGGCGCCGACAGCCTCGTAGAACCCCATTCTCGGCTCCCGGCTCCCATTCGCCAGGTTCCGATCCTGGGAAGCTACGAGGAAGATTTCTAATATCAGTTTGAATCGTAATAAGCATAACCAAAGGCATAACCCATAAACAACAACCAAAAACTCCATCACATTTCCACTATGATCAAAAACTTTACAAATACAATGAGCATGAAGGGAAATACAATGAGAATGGATAAAAAGCTCCAAAAGATCTGCTCTGCGCTCCTGCCTCAGTGCTGCTGCGTCCTCGCGTCACCTGCACGCAACGGTCGTGCATAAGCTTATAGAAAGCTTAGAGGGTGGTGAAAGTGTGTGCGCAAGGTAGTAATGCAGTATGCAGTATCAGAGTAATGCGGAACATGCTGGTGAATCCATGAATACTACTAGCCGTACCAAGGCTATGCAATGCAAGGTATGAAAGATGTCGGCCATACCAAGGCCATGCGATGCGAAATGCAACTCAAGCATACAAATCCTCATCTAAGTCCATATATCAGTATAACTCAAAATCTGGAATATCACCGGGGTCTAGTACACTCTAAACCAGATTGCCGCCCCATCGCGCGCAATAAGGTAAGTGGAAGAGACCTCACTACCTGCCTGCCAATATCGGGCTCTGCTCGTTGATAGCGGACCCATTCCTCGAGCTGGTCAGACTCAGCCTAGCATTGCCCCCTCCTCTCGGCGGGGGTAAGGCCGTACCCCCTTCCAACCGACCACGACACAGTGGAAAGCGCAGCCTCCTGGTAATCGGCCATCGGCGCTCATGCACCCACTCGGTCTAGACGTTGGAGCAACCTCTTGGTACCATAAGGGTTTAGGGACTTTCACCCAGGGATATCTATAGCACCCCATGTAGAACAAGATTTCTGGTATCCAATCCTGCCAACCACGATACGCCTGTGGAGGCTATGGCCCTGATGTCGTTAGGGCGTACAGTAACTACATCACACAATGCGAATGCATGAATCACACTATCCAATCATGCAACAATCCTGCGCGTCTCGTGCGCTCATGTAGGGCAACACCGCCTAACCGGGAGCCCCTAATCAATCTGCCCGAAGGCATATGCTATGATCAGTCACCTCTCATATCAAGCACACATATGATGCGTATGATCATGAGTCATGGAACTATACTAAACATGTAATAAGGTAATGAACTGTGCTTACAACGCAGATGGGCGTAGACGGCCTACACGCAACAAGTACGGCCTATCAATGGGCCCTAGGGAGAGTCGTAATGCGGACATTTAACCAACATTATACTTGCAATGTGGACGTCAAACCAACATTGCTCCCAAGGCGTAGCCCGAAGTGAATACCATTACATGAACCAGGTTGGGGTCACGCATTGCAATGGATCTTAGGTACATCCCATTGGGCATTAAATACATCAAATGGGCCCTGTCATATGGGCCTTATATTCATCAAGTGGGCCACATCAATGAGTCGCACCAATGGGCCTTAGTTACATCGAATGGGCCTCCTAATATGGGCCTTAGAATACATCAAATGAGTCCAATCCCATGGGCCTGACATATATCAAATGGGCCTATTCCCATGGGCCTTATGTGTATCAAATGGGCCACACCCATTGGGCCCTATATGTGTAACAAATGGGCCTCAACCCATAGGTCCTAATACAATTCAATGGGCCTTAACCCATCGGCCTTATATCTCAAAGTGGGCCTCGAAACATTGTAAGGTGGAGCCCACTTGGACTATGGATTTGGCTCATTGTTAGCCTCAAGCCTTAAGCCAGGCTGGTCAAATGGTGCATGGCTTTGGAGGCAACACATGCATCACGGGTGGGCCCACAAGAAGGCCCACCATTAAATATGTATATACATACACCAGATAGCCTCCGTAGTACCCCATTCTCGGCTCCTAACGTCCATACATCAGATTCGGCGATCAGGATTCCTGTGAATCCGATTTCCGGGTTTGGGGCGTGACATATACTCACCATCATTTAAAATTATTGAGAATAATACACATGTGTTATATCTAAACCGTTAATTTGTTTTGTAACCTTATTTTATGGCATGAGCCTAAAAATGAGGTAGATCCAAAACTTATGTGGCTTCAAAGAAGTTTTCAACTGTAAGTATTCAATCCCCGTTGCTTTCTATGGTGGGGTCCACTTGAGCTTTAGATTTACCTGATTTTTTAGCACATGCTCTAAAGTAATCTCAAAAAATAGGTGGACGGTGTGGATATAGCCCACACATCATGGTGAGACCTACACAACTTGCTAACATTGAGTGAAATTGACACAGACCCAATGCAATTCCATCTAATCTAATTTCAAGCTATTCCATTCTTCTCAAACATGGAGTGGAATTGACACAGGACCAGATGAATCCCATCCCACCTAATCCCTTCTAATTCCACTGCCCAAACACGCCCTAAAGAGCTTGGGCGGATTAGGTAATATCCCCGCCTGTTCCCAGCTCCGGACAGGTAGGCTTCAAGGGATTATGTGGTGTATGGATTTCATCATCCAATTTGCCATATCATTTTAAATTATGAGCTTAAAAATAAAGAATATCCAGGCTCGAGTAGACCACACAGTGTGATTAAATTTCTATCATTGAAAATTTATCAGACTTCAAAAGTTTTGGATCATGATGATATATATATATATATATATATATATATATATATATATATATATATATATATATATAAAGAGAGAGAGAGAGAGAGAGAGAGAGAGAGAGAGAGAGAGAGGTGGGCATCGAGCCGAGTCGAGTCGAGGTGGGCCAAGCTTGGCTTGGCTTGTCCATGATGTGCTCGAGCTCGAGCTCGGCCTCGAGCTCAACATTGAAGCTTGACTTGTTTGCCAAAGTTATCGAGTTGAGTTCGAGTCGAGCTAGTGGTTCAAGTCGAGTCGAGTTTACCT
This sequence comes from Magnolia officinalis, assembly GCA_021015155.1. NCBI lineage: Eukaryota > Viridiplantae > Streptophyta > Magnoliopsida > Magnoliales > Magnoliaceae > Magnolia > Magnolia officinalis. Next base: position 71,369,448 of record JAJHSJ010000009.1, on the reverse strand, counting down.
CGAGTCGAGCTCGAGCTTGTTGGGTGAGAAAGTAATGGATTCTATTCGTGATCCTCCTCTATTGATGAAAATTTCAAAAATCTTAAGAAAAACAAAGCAAAACCCGATGAAAAAATCAAATAAAGCTTCGAATCGGATGAGGAAACCTATAAGAACCGATCTGTTCTTGATCTTCTTCCACCAGTAGAAATTCAAGTACTAGAAAAGAAACAGAACAGAACACAGATCAGAAATCCAAGTAAAGAGCTCTAGCCAATCAGATCATTGGATTTCCTTGAAGCTCTAACAAATCTGAGAAGAACCCATCTCGAATTTCTTGGGTTTCTTGCCTAAGAAGTAAATTTCAAGAGATTGAAATCATACTATTGTGGAGCTAAAATGAAAATTGGTGGTGGTGGTCGGGGCGGGCATGTGGCTGGCAGTGGGCAGATAAAGAAAAGAAAGGGAAAGGGAAGGGAGTGCGTGCGGTCGGGTAGAGACTCTAGGTTTTGTTTTTTATTTTTTTATTTTTAAGTTTAAACTTAAAACTTATATTAATTTTATATATATATATATATATAGATTATATATATATATATATATATATAAAATTTAATATTAATATATTTATTAATCGAGCCGAGTCGAGCTCGAATTCGAGCTTCGAGTCGAGTTGAGTTCGAGTGAAATGCTCCTGGTCGAACTTCGCTTGAACTCAACTCGAGCTTCAAATAATTAGCTTGGCTTGGCTCAAATCGGCCATTCAAGTTGAGTCAATCCAAGCTTACTCGAGCTAAATCTAGCAAGCTTTTCGAGCTAGCTTGACTCGTGACCAGCCCTATATATATATGTGTCTGTGTGTGTGGGAAAAGGTACTATGCGCTTGAGCTCACAGTCCGTCCCATGAGGTCAAGCTGTGTGGGCTCCACCGTGATGCTTATCGAACATCCACCCCATCAGTCAAATGCACCATTCCATCATGGGCCTAGGTCCCAAAAATTAAGTCAATCTGTGACTTGTGTGGGCCACAACACATACAGAAGTTGAGAGGGGCTGTACACCATTGAAACATTCATAACCATTTTTGAGGGCCCACCGAGATGTGGTTTGCAAATCCAGCCCATCCATTATGTGTGTCCCACTTGAATGAGGGTTCAGACCAAATTTCAGGAGCATGTAAAACTCAGGTGGGCCCCACCAATTGCTTTTATATGTTTTAACGGTGTCTTCACATAATTTTAGATGGTATGGCCCACCTGAGTTCCTTATACGGCTGATTTTTGGAATATTCCATAATTTAAAGGGTACCTATCAAATGAATGGTGTTGATGGTTGACACGCATCACAGTGGGGCTCACACAGCTCGACCTCACGATAAGCTCATCGTAAGCTCGAGGGCACTGTACCTTATATATATATTCACTCGTACTACCATTAAAAGCTTCTTGGGAGCCAGAGAAGTTACGGATCAAGCTATATTTGTGTTTTCACTTCATCCACGTCTACGTCACCTTATGAATAGGTTTTATGGTAAAAAAAAACATCACGTGGGCCTTTAAAAAGGTTTCAACGGTGGGTGTCATATCAGTGTAGGTTCCTTTGGTGTGGTCCACTCAAGCCTTGGACCTGCCTCATTTTTTTGGTTCACGTATTAAAATTTTCTGAAAAAATCGTTGGACGGCGGGATAAAACAGTTACACCACGGTGGGCACCACAGAACCCTGCCCGGACGGATTACCGTCCGGGCGGGGGTAGGACGCAATCGGCGTCCTTCCTGGAGCCTGTGAAGTTTCTAATCCACGTCCTACACTGGGGTAGTACCTAATCCACGTCCAAAGAGGTTTGGCCACGTCGTTCCACAGGGATAGGAAACGGATTGGCTACTCCCCCTGCCACCAGCCCCGTGGCTGATGGTCGGTGCTCTGTGGGCCCAATCATGATGTATGTGTTGCATCCATTCCGTTCATCCATTTTTAAAGATCATTTTATGCCTAGATCCCAAAAATGAGAGGGATATAAATCTCAGGTGGACCACACCATATGAAAACAATAGAGATTAGATATCCACCATTAAAATCCTCCTAAGACCCACTGTACTGTTTATTTGACATCCAATACGTTGATTAGGTCATACAGGCCCAGATGAAGGGAAAAAACAAAAATCAGCTTGATCCAAAACTTTTATGGCCTCCAAAATGTTTTTAATGGTCGACGCTCATTCAACACTGTTTCTTGTAATGTGGTCCACTTGAGATTGGAATATACTTCATTTTTGATCTCTTGCCATAAAATGATCTATAAAAATAGATGGACGGCATGGATGAAATAAATACATCATTGTGGAGCCCACAGAGAACCGACCACCAGCCATTGGCTGGGGAGTAGCCAACCGGTTTCCATCCCTGCGGCCGGCGCTGCAGGCAATCTCCTTCCGGAAGGCACGCCACACAATGGGTGTGCCACACCACAAGGAACACTGGCGCCACCATGGTGTTTATCTTTCATCCAACCCGTTCATCAGCTGTAACTCAAGAGTATAAAAGGGAAGATGCAAAAATCAGCCTGATCTAAAACTCAGGTGGGCCACAAAACCTGATCCTTGTACAGTTGTGGCTGCAGCACACGTTTTGTGTTGGCCCACCTAAAGGCCAGCCCGGATCTCACACGCGTGCACCACATTGGCACGTGAGAATCACCTTCATCAGTGTCTCCAATCCTCCAGCAAATGAGGCGTGGGGTTCTTCCCCACGGAAGCCGAGAAAAACTCGGACAGCCCGTCCTGAGTTTTTTCGACGGTTGGGCGGGTCTCTTCAAATCCATGGCAGACCGAGAATCCCTCTCTATCTCGCCTTCCCAAAAATATCTCTCTCTCTCTCTCTCTCTCTCTCTCTCTCTGCTCTGTGAGAAGCTAACGGCTGCAGCGCCCAAGCTCGATTTTCCTTCGTCTATGGAAGCAAGAAGCATCTTCACGGATAGCAGGTAAGGGGCTTTATGTTATTTATTTATTTATTTATTTATTTTTTATATATTTTTAAAATTTTAAATTTTAAATTTAATTTTAATTTTAATAGTGGGGAACAAGGATGTGTTGTGACATCCTATCCGTCCATCGCATTCATACATTGATTTTAGGCCCAGGCATAAAAAATTCAGCGGGATTGGGTGGGCCCCACATCAGGAAACAGTGGGGATAGAGACGCCCGCCATACGTTGTGCGTGGGTCCCGTCAGGAAACAGTGGGGATAGAGACGCCCACCCGGTTTGGGTGGGTCCCACGTCAGGAAGATAGAGAAGCCCCACCATATATTGTGCGTGGGTCCCGTAATTTTGTTTACATAATACATCCGACCCGTTAATCTGGTTCTTCCCACCATCATGAAGGAATGTGCGAAATATTTTCCTAATTGAATACTCAGGTGGGCCACATTGCGATTTTAGGGCCTGTTTGGCCGGGCAGATCCCATGGTATTAAGAGGGATGGGATCAATTTTAAGGTAATGATGATGGTGTCAGTGGATTGTCTTAAGATCCATGGGATTGCTTATATCCCGGGACAAGTTCACTGGGTCTGTTTGGCACGCCGTGCATATCCCTAGATTTTACCTTCCAATCCATCCAACCAAGGGATAGGATCAATTTTAAGGTAATGATGGTGATGTCAGTGGATTGTCTTAAGATCCATGGGATTGCTCATATCCCGGGACAAGTTCACCAGATCTGTTTGGCTCGTCATGCCTATCCCAGGATATTGTCGATCCCATCCCTCCTAATACCGTGGGATCTGCCTGGCCAAACAGGACTTTAGAGGCTTTAACTGTGATTGCACGTTATTCTTGTATTGTTTGCTTGCATAGCATATAATCCAACGGTCCTATTTCAGATGCAAACCTGATGTGCACAACGGAGCTCGGGTGTTGCATGAGCTGAGGACCTTTGTTGTAGAGGTGTCTATGATGGTGAATCCTTTCTAGTTATTTGATAATCTGGCTGTGTGATTCTTGATACACAGGCACTCAAATATTGTACATGTTGCATACATGAACTCTAATTAAACCGTCTAAATTGTGGAACCCGCTGTCACTAAGTTACAATCCCAAAAGAAGATTGATTGAATGATCCTAACCTCTGACTACCAGACACTTGTTTGCTGAAATAGAACCGTTGGATTATATACTATTCAAGCCGTTTGTAAAGTGAGTCCCACTAGATTGAAACAGAGCCACAAATATCTACCTGACCCAAAACTTTGGGCCCCAAGAAGGTTTCAATGGTGGGTGTCTCATTCTTACTGTTTCCTCCTGTGTGGCCCACTTGGGTTTTGTATCTACCTGGTTTTGGGTTCACTTCTTAAAATGACCTGGCTCAATTGATGGAAGGAGTGGATGTTCTACAGACATCATGGTGGGTCCCACAACACTTTATTTTTATTTTTTCCTGTCCATGGGCTCTGAATTTCATGTTTGTGATTCATGATGGAGGGGGCTAGACTCTTGTATTAGTTTTTCACCATTTAAGAAATATTGGAGACTCATCCTTGTTACATGTGGCATTGATGTACAACTATCCATACCTTCCAAATTGTGGGTCCCATTCTGGATGGAGCATATGATGTAATCCGGTTATCAAACCAATGAGGTTTTGATATATGAGTCGCAAGAATGGGTGAAGAATATTGGAATAGAGACGAGCAAGGTGTTCCGTAACGATAACAGTGGCCGTAATGGCCACCACCGTTACCTTTACGATACGGGGCATAATGACTGTTACGGCCCCATAATGGCCGTTACGGTCTCTCTATTTTATTTTTTTATTTATTGAAAAAACTCCTAAAAAACCTGTTTCTGCCCCGTAATGTTGTTTAAAAAGTATGAAAAACCTATATATGTCCCGTAATAGACCATTACATGGCTATTATGGCTTTTATAGAGGATGTAACGTGCCGTTAATGACAATTATGGGTCATTTTTTTTCCATAACGGCCGTTACGACCGTTACGACCCTGTAACGTGTAATGGTTGTCACTGTTACCTTTACGTAACGGCCTTTACGGCCCTGTAATGGCCTTTACGGTACACCATGAAGACGAGGTAATTTTTGCAAGAATGTTGGTGTAGAGATGAATAAACAACTTAATTGAAAATGGAAACTTTTGCTTTGAAGGACTTGTGAGAACTTTTGGAATGATTTGTCTCCCAGACCAACTCCCTTTTATAGACCTAAAAAGTGACACCCTAAATCCCAATGAATTTTTCATTAAGATCCCTACTATTAGATCGATTTCAAATCAATCTAATTGATCCAAGATAGTAACAACTCACATACAAAGATTCGACCCTAACCCTATTGCAATGGCCTAAGAATAGTGAAACCAATTCTAATAAATTATCCCCAATATCTTCAACCATATCAAAATCATGTCTCTATCTTCCAAAAATAGTAAATGGTAGTATCTGACGTTTAATCCCCAAAACTAGTAACAGACAACCCAAAATTCAGCACATGTTGGATACCATGGTAGACCTTTGGCCTACATCAGTATATCTCTAGAATCACACTGATCAAACAATCTTAACCATCCAAATTGTGGATCCCATTGGCTAGACTCATTGTGTTAGTTTCTTACCATTCAAGAATGATGGTGACTCAGCCTTGTTACATGTGATGCTGATGTACATCTTCTGAACTGTCCAAATTGTGGGTCTAGATGGAGAATATCTCTAGAATCATACTGATCAAGCTATCTAACCATCCAAATTGTGGCTCCCATTATGGATGGAACATATCTCTAAAATCATATTGATTAAGCAATTCTAACCATCCAAGTAATGGGTATAAAGTGAATGTTTAAAAGTAAAATCCTGAGTGGCCCAAATATGAAGAGAATTCATATGGTTTAGAGTTTCTTCTCGGTGCAATATTTTGCTAATGCTTCATCGAGCAATTTGGATGATGTAATTACATTACAACCATGCCATGTATTTTGTAGGGTTGGACTACTCATAGCTCTACACATCAAAAGGTTTATAGTTATTTGATATTATTCAAGAATATGATTTGATATGCAAGCACTATATACACGTGTGCTGTACATGTGTAAAGTGACACACTTTTTTGAGATCCAAGCCACTTATTAAGGGCCTGTTTGATTTTCCAAATCGCATGTAAATGCCTTGGGAATTAGTAATTATTACTCCACCTGCTTGAAAATGCAATTGCATTTCTGTTTCGAAAACCGAGTCAAAAAGACTGATTTAAATTTTTGGGCCCCACAATAATATATATGATATATCTGTGCCGTCCACTTGATCCTACTCATCAAGTGGGGCACATTTTCTTTTGGCAGGTAAGCTTGGATCAAACCCAGACTTGAGCGGCTAGTAGTTTCCATTGAGCAACTTGCTCGAACTGGTGCTTGAGATGACAATTGCATGATAGAAATGGATGGGTTAAAATGCATGAGCAATTGTCCTCATTCAACGAACACTTGTGGCTAGGTCTGTCAATGGGCTGTGCCAAGGTCTGTCCAAGCTCGGTCTGCAAAGTATTATGCACAACCTTGAGCCAAGCCCTGCCACTCACTTTGATATGGGCTGTTCTTTAAGTGTGCCATCATGCATGATATCTATACTACAATATAAAAGTCAATAGATCTTAGTGTTTTAGAACTTTTTGGTGACGAAATATCCCTCTGATTATTCTTTAAAAAAAAAAAAAAAAAAAAAAAAAAACCTCTGATTCCATGTCAATGCCCTTGAAAATCTGCTTACAAAATCCCCTTTTTCATTCGGAGGATCACAGGGGATTTATTTGATGCTCTCACTGCATATGACGTTTGGAGACTTGGACAGACTGGATTTATTTATATATTTATAACTATGTCATGTGTAGTGTTGAAGAGTCACCGTTATTCTTTAAATGATGCATAACTAACAGAGTCTAGCTTAGGATTTGGGCACAGTGGAGCCTGAAGAATCCAAATTCGGTAGAGCTATCTCTCCACTGCGGATGTGGCAAGTGGATATATCAATCTGGACCATCCATGTAGTGGGACTTATTGTGGATGGCATGGTCCAAAAAAAAGTGATCTATCAGAACAATTGTAGCCACCATAATTTTTCAAAATTTATCCAGTAGGTGTGCTACAGTTAAGAATTTGTATTTTCTGGCCTTGCTTTAAGGTCCATTGATTGGATTAGAATGGGCCATCCAAATAGTATTCTTTTAAACCATTTTGAGAGCTACTAGATGACTGGCTCCATTTATTGATTTCCTTACCATGACATGTATGGTGGAGATATAGTTCTACCATATTCCAAAGCTATACTCTAATAAGTAGAAGCAGCATGGGAGTTTGCCAAAGGAGAGATTGAAAAGGTAATTCATGGTGCCGACGTGGCATGTGTGTGAGATCTGGGCCACTAATCAGTGTGGCCTGTGCAGAGCTGCCTTCTTGCCTCAGATACCCATGTGTTTGATATTTTGTTTTCTCATGCAAGTGTGGACATGTATGGATGCCAAATTCCCATAAATGTGGGTTTTGCTAAGCACATACCTTTGCATGCAGGCACATGGACCAGCATGTGGGACAGCCATGCTGGGCATGCACAAGATTGTATAGTGAACTGTTACTAGGTATTTATGAGAGTCCATTGCATGTTAAATGCAAGAGTGTTAGATGTGGTGGATGGTTAGAATATGGTGGTCGGCGATCTTAATTCAAAGGGTCTTCTCATCGGCATGATTTTATATTATGCTCCATCCACAATGGAATCACAGTTTGGGCAGTCTACAATGCATTCATATTTCCTACATGTCTGGGTGGATGAGTAACTACCATTTTCAAAACAGTGATGAACCATCACCATAGTCACTGATTGTGTAACCTCTTAAACATACTGTTCCTAATGAGAGGTCAGCAGTCAGCTACAAGACCTTGAAGATGCTAGCATGATTTGTCTGCATGAGATTAAACCAATCCATTAGGTGTGCCACTCCGTGTTTGGCCCTGAGCTCAAAACCAGGCTGATCCAAAGTTTAGGTGGGCCACACCATCAAGAGTTATTTGAGATGGGAAGGCTTACCATTAAAACCTTCTAGCTTGTGCATGGGATTCAACATGGTGTGCCTATGCCATCAAATCCATCCATTTGAAGTGCCCACCAAGATGCAAGGACTCCCAAAACTTAGGTCAGCTAAATGATGTGAATATAAAGGTCTTAGGCGTATTTAAATTGCTCCTTGTGGTGTCCCACGTAAGTTTTGGATCAGGATTTTTCATTGGATGCACGTTGAACATAAGGAGGCGCACATGATGTACGTCTTGGATTCCACATACACATGACAGGTGGGCTTACTATTGCTCGAACTTGTGATTGCACCATGTGCAATGCTAATGCATTTTACTACTATGACAAAAATGCCTATGCAACCTTAAATGGGCCGGGCTTGGGTAGACCTTAGCTCGGCCCATTGATAGCCTAGTGTTTGTTGAATCAAGACCCTTGCTTATTCATTTCAACCTGTACATTTTTTTGATAGGTAAGCTGGGCTCTAACCTGAAAAAGAAGGGTCACACACTCTCCAAGCATCTCTCTCCTTCCACTGTTTTCTCATTTCACAACAAAAGAAAAAAGAGAAGAAAAAAGGACAAGGAAAAATAAAAATCCTTCAAATCTTTTCTGGATCAATGTGATTGATTTTTTGGGTTTTGAAGGGAGTTTTTTATAGGGTTTTTGATGGATTCCAGATGTTGTAGATCTCAATCTTATTTTATTTCAATTTAAAATGCAATGAGATTTGAAATGCCATGCTACATTAAAGGCTTTGTGGATTTCTAAGGTTTTCATCCTCGATTTTGGAAGATTTCATTGTTCGAGGGTTTTAACCGATGAAATGAGAAGGAAAACATGCGTGTGGATGACTTTTAATTCGAGAACCAATGGAAATGCGGAGAAGGATGGGTTTCGTCCTTGTTTTCGCGGTTTGGTTTTGCATTTTCAGAGTGGCAGGGAGACCAAGGGTCCACACGGAAGAATTCTGCGATTATTCAGTTCTGGATTTTATAGAGATAGATGAAGATATGGTACGAACTTTCTTCAAATTCCAACCATTTTTATTTTTATTGCTAGTTAATTTTTCTCTATAGTGTTTTGATTTGCATTGTTTTGGTAGAGCACAATTTAGAAAATGAAAATTTTTAACTCTGGATTTTTCGTGGTTGCAATGATGATTTATTACATTATGGATGAAACATATTCTCCTCTTTTATTTTAATAATTTAGGTTGTGTTAAGATGTTATTGGGGACAAGTTGGATCCAAAATCTTCCAGATCTGACATTATGTTAGATATCATGAGCTTGGGCATGCATGATTATGTAATTTTGGAGCTCCCTTAAGACACTATATTTTCTCTAGGGTTTATTATAATGAAATAAGGTTAATAGTATTACTTTCTAATCTCTTTTCTTCTTCTTACCAAAACACTCATCTTCCCCCCCCTTTTTCTTCTTCTTCACACGGAACATTATGGGGATTGATTTGGGCTAGAGAAAAGGGTGAAGAATGGCATTCTACATAATTCAGTTCCAAAAGCCTGCTATTGTGACCAAAAGTAGAATGGATGGTATTGATGAAATATCAACACCATTGGTGACTCAGTCTACATTTATACTCAGTCTACATTTATACCAGTTTTCAAATTTTCAAAGATGTAATGATTCGTCTGAGCCACACAAGTTAGCTGATTAAAGGTCAACCCATTCAAGGGTTGTGGTCAACGAGCATATGGAACATTCAACTGTCTATATTGAAGACTTAGACTACTTTGAGGGTGTAGTTGATCTGATGGAAGACCGTTGTACTTATGTCCATGTTTTAGTGCCCGCTGTCCGTTCTCTGTAGGTTTGAAAGGATAAGGTGTTACTTCTTGTGGAAAGGAGCGGAAGACGAGCATAAATTCCACCTTTTGGAATGTAGTGCATTAGCTAGTTCGTGGAGGAGGAACGGATATAAGGGAGCTCAAATCCAAGAACTAGGCTCTTTCATGAAAATAACTTTGGAGATTCAGGATGGAAGACAGTGGTTTATGAATTGTGATGATTGGTTGTATGCGGCCGATATATCCAACGATATATCTTGTATCCCACCTATGCGATATGAAATGCATAGACAGTGTCAATATATCCCACATGTTCGATCTGGTGAGCATTTTCAATTTTCGATCATTTTTTGTTGGGTTGAAATTATGTCTTGCAAATCCATTGGCTCTTCATATTTTGTATGAAAAATCATGGAGTTGGAGCTTTGATTTCAATATCCATTGGTTCTTCATGTTCTCCATGTTTTTTTTTTTTTTCAAAAATTTCCTTCAACCTGCTATCGATTGAGACTAATTTCGAAGTATTTAGGAGTATTTGATGAAATGATCATCACATACACTATAAATTTCAAAATTTGAGTGCAGGTGATCTGATTTGGGGAAAATTAGAAAATTTCCCAATTTCTCCCAAATTGGTTTCAATGGTGCACTCCAAACATGTAATTAAGCATGTATGAGGGCTGATCTACTGATTTGTTAAGTCCTTGTCAATTTTTGAAAAATAAAAATCATTTAAGTTTGTTTCATATGTAGCCTTGTCTCATTCATATTATTCTTTCTTGTCTTTGGTTCTTTCTGCTTCTTTACCTTCCAAATTCTAGGAGGCGGTCTTTGATCAAAAGTGATGTGAGGCTATGATGGAAGAGATAGGGGGCATTAATAAAAAATGGCATGTGGGAATTGTTAGTTTTACCCAAAGGAAAGGAGCCAGTGTGTTGCAAATGGGTTTTCACGGTAAAACACAAGGCAGATGGGTTTATTGAAAGGTATTAAAGTCGGACTTGTCTTTAAAGGGTGCACTCATATGGGATTGACTACAAGGAAATGTTTGCACCTGTAGCCCAGATTAACTCCATACGGGTTTCACCGCCTCTTGCAGCCAAATTTTCTTGGTCACTATATCAGTTAGATATTAAGAATGCATTTCTCCATGGAGACTTGAAGGAGGAAGTATATATGGCTCCTCCACTTGGTTTTAGGTTTGCAAAAATGAAGGAAAGGTTTGTAGGTTGAAGAAGTCTATTTATGGACTTAAATAATCTCCTTGGGTTTGGTTCGAGAGGCTTAGTATAGTGAAGAAGGGTAGTATTTGCAGATTCATGCTGACTACACTATCTCTGTGAGGTGATGGGGACAACCGATTACGGTTTTGATTGTTTATATGGATGATGTGGTGATAGGAAATGATTCCCAGGAAATTAAAAAATTAAAGATTTTTTTGGCAAAAGAATTTGAGATTAAGGATCTAGGACATCTGAAATATTTTTTGGGTATAGAATTTGCTCGATCAAAAGAAGGCATCTTTATATATCGGGGAAAGTATCCCTTTGACTTACTAAAGGAAACTAGTAAGCTAGGCACCCAAGCAGCTGATACTCCTATTGATCCTAATATAAGCTGAGTTGAAGTGAAGGGGAGTTGTTACTGAATAAAGAGAGGTATCAGATGTTGGTTGGCTGGCTATTCTATCTTTCTATTACCTGATCTATTTTAAGTTATAACACATGCAGTAAGTGTGGTAAGTCAGTTTATGCAGATTCCATGGATCCTCACATAGAGGTAGTCGACAAAATTTTGAGATATTTGAGGACATCTCCTAGGAAGGGTCTTTTGTTTGTAGATCATGGCCATCTAGCATAGAGGCCTACACAAATACAGATAGACCTAGTGTAGTAGATGATAGAAAGTCAACTACAAGATCTTGTACTTCTATGGGAGGAAATTTGGTCACTTGGAGAAGCAAGAAACAAAATGTGGTTGTCTAAGTCTAGTGCTGAAGCAGAGTACATGTCTATGACACATGGTGTAGCAGAGTTATTATGGCTGAAATTCTGTTACATGACTTGGGAATCAAGTTTGATGCTCCTATGAAGTTGTTTGTGATAACAAAGCAACCATTAGTATAACACAAAATCTAGCATGATCGTACCAAGCGCATTGAAGTTAACATGCATTTCCTTCATGAGCAAGTTATCTCTCAAGATCTTTGGTTACCATTTCTAACAACCGAGAATCATTTGGTTGACATTCTAACTAAGGAAATTATTAAGAGAAAATTAGAATATGTTCTTAGCAAGCTGAGCATGACAAATATTTATGCTCAGCTTGAAGGGGAAAGCGCTTTCTTGTACTACTAATACTAATAAGGTCATTTTCTGTAATATGAGTACTAGCAGGGTGTTATTTGTATTTTTTTTTTCCAAAGTTGCTTATATAGGTAATAAGGAGGCTGATGCACCTATAGTTAAGCTCCAAAACTTCTCTTTTTCTTCTTTTCTTCTCCCTCTCTATAATCTTTCTTGCTAGTTCTCTTCCTTTTATTTCTTCTCAGAATATAGCCGCCAGTGAGAGTCATTGGCATTATCATAATATAACTGTCAAATAGGAATGTTGATATTCTCGTGAATACTGTTGATGAACTATTTGATATATTTGTGCAAGTATTTTACGATTAAGAAGCAACGGCCTCTTGTACAGATCATGTATTAATCGACTATAACTATAGGATACCCTATTCTCACGAGTTATTGCATTTATCCGAGTGATCCACAAATGACAAAAATCTCTCTTTCGCTTGCCTTTATCCCGATGAGTGGAAACCAAAGCCCTCATTTTCTGTTGAGCTGTAGTTCGAGTAAGTCTTGAATGAGCCCCTCAAATGGAAGACACAAATAAATGAATCATTGTTTGGGACCACTCAGATGATTGAGGGATTAAAGATCCCTCTCTCTATCAAGGCATTAGAGAGTCCTCTCTCCTCTTTCACAAAAAAGAAGAAGAAAAAAAGACAGTTTCATAAACTTAATAATCATCATGGCTTGCCCATGTAAAGGAGCCCTTTTTATGTACAACAAATAGAGAATTTCCCAATTCTTCTATTTCTACTTTACCAATGACAATGGAGTTTCTACAATTTGCAACCAATCAAAACTGTTCATTGAACCCATCTTTCAGAAAAGAAAACCTCTTCATTGAACCTATTAACTAATGAAAATGAAGTAACCTAAGTACGATATGTCTCCAATTGCTATTTTTTCAGACACTTTGACATTCATGTGGGACCCGCACATAACTCATCCAATCCATGCTTGCCACAGGTCCTTTATCGACGTGTGTAGCCTCATTGAAAATTCCCACTTCTGACTAAATATGGAGAGGAGGGAGAGTGCGTTGAGATTTTTGGATTTTCCATAGTTCTCTTATAGATGTGCACTAAAACGGCCATAACTTGATCATACAATATCAAATTTATGCATTCTTAGGCTCCATGGAAAACTGGCTCGGTAAGCTTTCAAACATGAGCAATTTCACATCATTTTGACGTAGTTCGATCCCCGAAAGGTGGGCTACAAGTTGCAGCACGTAATCTGGATAGTTAGTTGGGCTGTGGGGCCAACCAATCTGATGTGGGGTCTGTTGGATTTAAAATTTGATAGCAAGGTGTGTAAGCTTATGGTTCAGCTCGTGATGATCTCTGTTGTTTGGTTCGATGGTCCAAATTGGCCAAAACAACGAAACAATCTCCGATATTATCAAAATATCTCCGATATTATCGTTATCTCTAGCTCAGTGATACTGATAACACTAGTAGTGATACCGATAACACCGGTAGTATTAGAAAGTCCAGACATCAGCAATGTATTTCTAAGTATTGCCAATGTATCGATGTCGCCAATATTTTCAATTGTGTAAATTTCCAGGCGTTGCTTGTATTGCTAATGTATTGATATCGTCAATATTTTCGACTGTGTGATGACACTTGTATCACAAGATGGGAGCGTACTTGGCCAAATGGCAATGTTGATATCTACTAGGCGGGCGTCTTACGCTGATCGAGGCCTCCCTATCCAATCTTCCCCTCTATTTCATGTCTATCTATCGTTGCCCCATTTCAGTTATTGATAAGTTAAGTAGGGATTTTCTCTGGCATGGTAGGGTAGACGATCCAAATTCCATCTCATGAAATGGAAAGCCGTCTGCCTGCAGTATTGGTCTGGTGGAGCAGGGGTAAAGAATTTGAAGCTAATGAATCAGGCCTTGCTTGGGAAATGGCTTTGGAGACTAGGGGTGGATGATAGAAGTCTGTGGAACCAGATTATAAAATGTAAATACGGCAAATCAAAGTGTGGTTGGTGGTCAAAAGAACAGGCTGGGTATCGCGCATTGGCCTTGTGAAAAGGCATCCTCTCCATGAAGGATAAGGTCCTTGCTGCCATCAGGTTTGAGCTTGGCAAAGGCGACAGAATCAGTTTCTGGGAAGACAGATGATTGGACGAAGTCCCTCTCAAAGTTAAGTTCCCTAGCTATTCAATCTTGCCCCGAATAAATCAGCGTTAGTTGCTGACTGCTACTCCATGGACAATGGTAAAATGGTGTGGAACGTGCGATGCTGGCGAAATCTTCAAGACCGGGAAGTACAGGAGTATGCTGATCTTGTAGCCTATATTTATAGAGAAGTGCCTTCCCCCTCTGCTGAAGATGCCCTTCTCTGGGACCTAGACAAATCTAAGGCGTTCTCGGTAAAGTCATTCTATAAGGAATTGGAAAAGTCTTCCATAATTCAGCTGCCCCTGTTTAATTTCATATGGAAGTACACAGCTCCCCCAAAAATCAGCACCTTCGGCTAGGTGGTAGGAAACAAAAAGATTCTGACGATGGATAATTTGAGGAAAAGAGGGATGATTTTGCCTAACGTTTGTGTGTGCTGCATGAGAAATGAGGAATCTTTTAGTCATCTCCTGATCCACTGCCCGTTCTCCCCATCTGGTCTGAATTCCGCGCCCGATTCAACGTCAGTTGGTGCTTCCTGGAATCGGTTGATAGTCTTCTGCAGGCCTGGCATGGTGTCCGGATCGATCGGGTAGAACCAGATTGTGGCGGATGGTTATTCTCGCCATTTGGTGGTCTATCTGGGAAGAGAGGAACAATAGATGATGCTGTTTCTTCTAAGGCTAAGCATCGCATTATTGAATGGGCGAGCCAGTCGAAAGCTTTAAAATGTTATGATTTTAATTTCTTAGGGGTCTAGTCTGGGCTGCCTCCTTGGCAGCCCTTCTAGCCCTCTGTTTTTCCTTTCTTTCAATGCAATCGTTATCTTTCCAAAAAAAAATGGCACTTGTATCACAAGTGTCTCGGCGATATTTCAATAATATCACCAATGTAGAGATATCACAGAAAGTTTGTTTGTTTTTTTTTTAAAAAAAAAAAAAAAAAATTCTATTTCAAATTTTTTTATGAGCTCATTGTTGTATGCAGTTTTCAATTTGTTGCTGCTAATATTGATAATATCTCAATATTATCGTTATCACAACATGCTCGATATCAAAACTACAATCTTTTGTTTCCTTTCCAGTTGTTGATGATTTCTTGGCAAAATTTTGTGACTTCATTGATATTTTGCAATATTGATGGATGATTGGATGCTTAGATGGAATCGATGGGATGGTTATACTTTTTCTTATGACGACACACTTTTAAGCCCCCATTAAATGGAAACATATTGTGTATACATTCTTTTTGCAAATTTTTTATTTCTAAATATGCGAATGTGTATTTTAGCATCTTTTGAAGTTTCACTGAAAACTCTACAATTTTCCCATGTTTTCCCGCATTTCTGGTTATCAACGATATTATCAGCGATATCGATATTGTTTCCGTATCCCCGGCCAACGAAACTTGTAGCGATACCAATACTTTGAACGCTCTGACCCTAGATGTCCTGCTTGAGGTGGGGCTTGGAGGTCCCAAATTTCATGATGGGTACAATCCTCCACAGCCAAAGATGATGACATCATGTGAACAATTAAAATCTTGGCCCTTGGATGGTTCGATCACGGTTCATATAGAGATCAATGGTGGAGATTGGCATGGCCCAAATGCTGCGTGCATCACTTGCTCAACTTGTATAAACAAAAAGAACTAGGGTGAAAATTAGGGTGCTGCTGTACTACCTATTGGTCAAACATACATGACTGTCTCCTTTTTGCTCCATCACATGATGATCCTGACCATCCATCCCAACAGTTTGATTTATATGGTCCACACTATAAAAATTTCAGTGATAATCACCATCCATCTAAAGGAACAATTGATTTCCTTACATCATTTAGGACAGAGTGGAAAAGGAGAAAGGAATGGGAAAGGAAAAAAAATGTATTATCTTGATTCATGATGCAAGTTATGGCATAAGTTTGATGCGGGCTGCCAACCGGACACAACCATCCTTTGTCCGGGCATAATAATTATCATGAAAGTGCCATTAAAAAAGGTATTAGCAAGGAAGTGATACATAATTTTTTAAAACTTTCAATACATAGGGTCATAATTCAATGAGGGGCTCCCCATGTGAGGGGGTGGAAATTACCACTGGATCAACTGTTAGATGGCCATTCATCAGGCTGGGGACACCGACATGACATGGACCAAAAATATGTTGGTCCGCTGATCAAGCTGGTCACACTTGTATTAGAAAAATGCACGGGTAGATAAAGTCCAACTGTCCAAATTCAATGTTGGTATATGGCATGTTGGCAGTGCACAATACCTAATGGGTGGCCAGATCTCTGATTTGTGTGCCATGTGACATGGAAACTAGGCCCCACAGGGGAGCTGTCATGTGGGGCCTTCATTCTATCAAACACCCTTATACATATGCTTATTGCAACTATGATAGTTAGTGCAACACAACAATTTTCTATGCCCACAATCTGTATAGTGTAAATCATGTAGTCCATAAGCACAAACACAATTCATGTTCTTAGCCCAAAACATTTCTGATAACATAAATTGTAGCAAAAACTTAAAATTAAGTTCATCGCAACAATTTTTTTTTTTTTAATTATCAAATTTCAATATCCTGTGTTGCATTGTTTAGTTTTGGATTAATTAATCTATTGGGAACTGGTTGTTTTGACTTTTATTAGTTGTTCATCCAGATTCTCTCACGTGCAAAGCATGTGAATTTTATTAGTAATAATAAATAATGGGAAACCATTTCCTTTTCCACCTGTAGAATATTGGGTACATAGCACTTCAAAGTGGTACTTCTCACTTGTATCATTTACATTGCACTTCAAAGTGGTATTCTCATTTGTATCATTTACAAGCCCTCAACATGTTGAAGGATTGTTGGCAGTCTATCATACTGGAGTGTTCTCATTGTCCTTGTGACAATCCAGCATGTCAAGGTTGCGTACATCTTGTACAAGAGTGAAACTAATAATGCTGTGAAAGATGGGTAACCCATATTCATTAGCATCTCTGTGCTACATAAAATCTTGCGTTCGTGAAATTTTTGATAGATGCATGTTGTGACCACCTAACTTTTAATCCTTATTCTTGGCTTTTCACGGAAAGTGAAATCTCAGGAGGTCTAAAATTTTGGGTTTCTCTCAGATGTGTTTGGGATAATCTCAGAGAGAATAAGAAAGTTTGAAAAACAGAAAATGGATGAAGAAGTGAAACAAATAAAGAGAAATTAGAAAATGAAAAACGATCATGAAGAAATTGTAAAATATTGCAACAGCATCATGTTTCTTTCATCTTTAATGATAAATTGAAATTATCATGAGGTTTCCCCAACAAAATAACTGTTAAATATTGCTTTATTTTCAACAGGCCAAGTTCTCTGGTTATTCTGAACAGGCAACTTCTCTGTTTGGAACTTAATTTGTAGATGTGGGGCCCATGATTGGCCTATCAAATCCATTTTGATCTTATGGCTCCCATCATGGATGGACCATTCCCAGAATACCTTCTCAATCGGTCAACTCTAACCTTCCCACTGTTGGCATGCAAATACATGGTTGAAAGGAAATGCACGATAAAACCACATTCAGTGGAGGAAAGACCTAGGAATCGATGTCTAGGGTCTTCCAATTTGAGAGATTTTGGGTGGGTGAATGATCCATCTATGATGAGGCTGTCAAATCAATGGTTTAGATGGACAAGACATGGGCTCCACATCTATAAGCCAAGTTCTGAACAGGGAAGTTACTTGGTCTGAAGAAGTAGGGAACTTGGCCTCGATTTTCAAATCAAACTCAGATAAATTCATGTTTGTGTCAAAATGTGTTGCATTTGGTATTACAAATCTATGGTTGTTCACATTGTATAATCAAGTGTACATTTCAAATCACTGATATTTGATGAAATCCTATGAACACAGGCAGAGCAATTGTGGATAAAATGCAAGCTGGATTTTATGCAGATCAAGGAAGCTGTAAAAATATCAGACATTCTCCTTCTAGAGAGCTCTATCAAGGCCAATCCGAGAGCAAGTTCTTTGACAAAAGGCAACCTACAGAAATTCATTAGTGTCCTGCCTTCCCAAATGAAGCAAGACCTTCTCAATTGTCTTAGCAAGCAAAACCTTCTATCCCGTGTTTCTGGAGAAGAAACGTCTAGAAGCTGGTTTATTGAGTATCTTGAATACCTATTTGGCTGGTATCCTGCTTCGAGACGACAGCTGGCTGCTCAATCGTTTCATAATGCAGGAGCAGCCTTTTTCTCCCATGGCCCTGCCCCTGACCCTGCCCCTGGTCCTGGTCCTGGTCCCGGTCCTGCCCCTGCCCCTGCCCCTGTCTCTGTCCCTGCCCCTGCCCCTGCCCCAGCCTCTGTGGTTGAACAACTTACTCACGGTCCTCCTAGTCCACCTGCCAGTTCTGCAGCTCCAAGTGGCCCGCCCCCTGTTGAGGATGCAGATATGTTTGATTTTGCATATCCAGATGATCCAAGCCTACAAACTTCACCTGATGTAGATGTACATAAAGCTCCAGTTAGGCATAGCCCTCGATCTCATCAACCGTCACAAAAGTACGCAACTAGCAAAACAATCATTGCCACCACCATTGCTCTAACTGCAGCTGGGACGTTTCTTTTTGCTGCGCTGCTCTTTTATTGCTTGAGCAGACGGCATAAGAAAAATGAATCAGGAGCTGGACGAAAGGATGATAAGCCCCTTCTCAATCTAAGCTTCAGTGATTTTTCTATTGGTATGGAAAACTACTCTGATCTTAGTAGTTCTATCATAAACTTTCATGCGGGATTCGACTATGAGTTTTTTCTTTAATTTTTAATTTTTATTATTTTTTTTTAATTTTAACTTTCAGGTTCTTCACAGAAGTCTTTTCATTTAGGAAATTCAATTAATGGAGAGAAGTTCGAAAATTTATCTGTTAGAAGTAGTCCAAACCATGTTGGGCACCTTTCATCTTTGGATATTAGCACCATTACCATAGAATCCAATGCCGCCAAGCCCTCCATGGCTGAAAATCAATTATCAGGTGCAGTTTTAGGAGTAATCAGAGCTTCGACCGAACCGTCTAATGCATCTAGCATTGCTAATCCACCATTACCACTTCCCCCCGGAATGATACGTCCTCCTATTAGGGCTGGACCTCCCACTCCTGGGCCACCACCCCAGACTCCTGCCCCTGGGCCACCACCCCAGCCTCCTGCCCATGGGCCACCGCCACCACCACCACCTATACCTGCTGGTATCAGGCCACCTGCCGCTCGCCCACCACCGCCACCAAAAGGTGCTGCCCCTCCTCATCCGCCACCACCTTCTATTGCTTCAAGAACAACTCGACCTCCCCCACCTGGGCTTAACCGTCCTGGAATTCCTGGCCAGGGTCCTGGATCAAACAGCGATGGTGGAGCTCCGAAGACTAAGCTGAAGCCATTCTTTTGGGATAAAGTTCTTGCGACCCCTGGTCATTCAATGGTTTGGAATGATATTAGTGCGGGTTCATTCCAGTAAGTTTCTACACTTCCATATCCGGATTCTTGCACATGATTTTGCACATGAGATCCCATGGGAACACAGGCTGGTATGTACAAGATCTGGGTCATTCATCTAGTGGGTCCAATGGACTAATGATCTCTGTTAAGGCTAGCTGTTTAGATTTGGGCAAAGTTGATTCGAGGAAAAGAAGGGCCTGTTTAGATTTGGGCAAAGTTGTGCCACGACTTGCAATCCATGGCATGCTGTCAAGGCTAGCTGGTCATGAACATGCTCTTGCTAACTAGCTGTTCCGTCCCTTGTTTGTCAAACACCCAGGATTAAGGATTGGATAGATTGTGGCACATGGAGGGAAATAAAAGATTGGTTGGTGTCACACTTGCACATGTGCATGTGCACATTGACAGTGTGCCACATTTTTAGTACTTGAAGATTGATGGTGGCATGTATGCACATGTGGGGTGCTTGAACTTGGTCAGTTGCATATGTGGCACATTGAAACATGTTATGCACATGCGTGGATAAATATAATCTTCATGTACACTAAAACTATAAAGTTTCACTGACAAGTACCACTTCTTCACCACAAACACCTTCATGGTCTAACGGTCACATATCCATGACTTAATTGTCCAAAAGTGCATGGGTTTTGGTGCACAAGGGGGTTGACAACCATGTACTTGTACGGCTGTCCGTCATTAGTTGTCAGGGGCATGCCTTTGCCCAAATCGAAATATCCCCAAAGTGACCAACATTTTCGATCCTTTTTCGGTCAAGTAGTTATGATGTTCTGATCAATATGATGTTCTTTCCATATCCATATATGTTGTGGCCTGCCAGATGGGTGGCCCTGATCCTCTACATGCTTCCCACATGACCCCGAGGTAGCTCGTATGCAATCAGCATTTCTTATCTTTTAGCATAGATGATGGAAATTTTAATATCAGGGTTATCCGATGTGCTAAAAGAATTGATTCTGAATTTACAGATTCAACGAGGAGATGATTGAAACTCTCTTCGGATATGCCGGTGCTGACAAACCCAAAAATGATCGCAAAAAAGAAAATTCATCCAATGAGCCTCCTAACCAGTACATTCAGATTCTTGATCACAGGAAGTCACAGAATATATCAATTCTTCTACGGGCGTTGAATGTCACATTGGAAGAAGTCTGCGATGCACTTGTAGAAGGTGATATATATATATATATATATATATATATTTTTTTTTTTGCTTTTTTTATCCTTTCCCCCCTTTCTGAAAGGATAGTTTCAGCTGAAGACTGATATTTTATGAATGTTTTGTAGATAAGAAAAACAGAATGTCTGTCATGTATCATTGTAGATAGGGGTGCGCAGTGCGCTCTAGTGGTACTGGTACCACTTTAGGCTATGGTGGTACTGGGAAGATGTGGGGCCCACATGATGCATGAATGATATCCAACCCAGCCATCACATGTGTCATCACTGTTACCTCCGACGGCCTAAAATTCAGGCTGATCCATAATCAGGTGGGCCACACCACTGTGAACAAGTTGAGAGGGGAGACCCACCCTCAATTTATGTGGGGGAGGTCACCATATATTTACATGGAATCCAGGCCATTCAGATTCTTCATTTGGCACCTTTTCAACTTAGATGGGCTCTGATGAAAATCAAGGTTGGGTGTTCCCTCACAACTTGTTCCCTCTGCTTTGGCCCTGAGTTTTGGATCTACTGGGTGGGTTGGATGTTCTACACATATCATGTGGGCCCCGTATCTTCCTGGTACCACCATAAGCTCACGTGGTATGGGTACCACTGTAGCGCGGCCCTCGTAAATATCTAAACTTGTATCTGGCCATGTATCATTGGAGGGTAGCTTAAATAGCAGTAGGCATTGGAAAAATGGTCTAAGCTTTGCTGCTGCAACCACCGGTGGAAAAATTTCCTTGCACTTCTATATGTTTGATATTATTGATATGATGCAGCTTGCAGTCTCAAAGATAGTATTTAAACATACTTTACTTAATCATCACAACTATGCAAGATTAATTATTTGCCATTTCCTTTTTATTATATGGTTAATACCCCTTTGCATAATTGATTTGTATCTATGTTGCTTCTGCACAACTTGTGTCAGTGTTAGAGATGGTGACTTCTAAAACCCTGGTTGCTGACCCGTCTA
This sequence comes from Magnolia officinalis, assembly GCA_021015155.1. Classification (NCBI taxonomy): domain Eukaryota; kingdom Viridiplantae; phylum Streptophyta; class Magnoliopsida; order Magnoliales; family Magnoliaceae; genus Magnolia; species Magnolia officinalis. Next base: position 71,347,461 of record JAJHSJ010000009.1, on the reverse strand, counting down.
TATAAATTTCGTTATTATCATCTAAGCCTTATCCCAATTCCCAACTAACTGGGGTTGCCTCTCTAAAAATATACTAAAATATCAGGCATTAATATACATGGCAAATGTTTATTTGAAATCCCAAAATTATAAAACAGTAGAGCTTGGTCCATGGGTGTGCAATAAAGTCATGTACACGCCACACATGTGCCAGCATGGCATGACAGGTCTGAGATCCAATACACCCATCAAAAGGGTGCCACTATATTGATGCCCTAGGCCAATATTCAGGTTGATCCACCGGTCAGGTGGGGTACTGTTAGCAAAACGGTAACAGTACAGCACTGAAAAACTTGCTGAAGTTTTATAACCTATTTACCTGTTTCATTGAGGCCCAAATTCCGAATGGAGCAGATATATTTTTGGGAAAACATGTAGAAGGTTGGACCAACCCGATGGATGGATTGGTTCTTGCACCTGTACCATGCTGGCACATTGTGGTGTGTACATGAGCTTTGTTGCACACGAGCGTGCACTTAGCAAAGCTCAAAATGGCAATGAACTATTTTTATTTTTATTTTTATGTAAGGCTGCTTTTGGTTGCACCTAGTATCATGAAATTTCATGATTAATCAGTCAAAATGATCATGAATATTAAACCTAAACATTTGTACGTTGAACCGTGACTTGCTGAGTGTTGGCCACAATTTCTAAAATGTGCCATGTCCTCGTTATTGTGAAGGAATTATTGTATGCAGTTATCTAACTATCAACCCATTTCCTGTTAATCATTATCCAATCAGGAAATGAAATTTCTACAGAATCCCTCCAGACACTGTTGAAGATGGCACCAAACTCAGAAGAAGAATTGAAGTTTAGGCTATATAGTGGTGATCTTTCCCAACTTTGCCCTGCAGAACGGTTCCTAAAGGCATTGGTGGAAATTCCTTTTGCTTTTAAACGGATGGATGCATTGCTTTTCTTGGGTTCTCTCCAAGAGGAAGCCTCAGGCATTAAGGAGTCTTTTTCAACTTTAGAGGCAAGTCTCCAGATATCATCTCTTTTTTTATCTCTTATGAGTACTAATCTACTACTGGTCAAATAGTATGAACGAATTTTTTATTCCATGTGATTTTTTTTTTTTTCCCTTCATGTTTTCCCTTGAAAATATTGGATGCTTTCAAGGGGCAGATCATTGTCAAAATGAGTTGCTAGGTATAGTCAGCCTACAACCAGTTGTACATGAACAGTTATACGTCCTTTCGTATTGGTTTCAGTATTGATAATATTGGCTGATATTATTGGTATTGCAGGTGTCCGATACGAAACAACTAGGGAATTATATAATTCCATGGTATCACCTGTAATATCGCATTGTATCGACAATATCGTGCAGTATTTTGAAATATCTTGCTATTGCTGATACATGTATGCATCCCCCCCCCCCCCCCCCCCACACACACACAAAAAAAAAAAAAAACAGAACCAATCACTTGCCTGCTCGTGTGGAGGCCTTGGACCTTTCCCCCCGATCAATCCTGGTTTAGATGCTGCTTGCTGTTTGGTTACCCTTTGAAATCACTTGCTTCGGAACATGCCTCCGGGCCTTTTTCTTTAATAAAGCATTATCAACTGAGAAAAAAAAAAAAAAACCCAAAACATTCAAAGCTCACAACAATGGCCAAACACAAAATAGTTCTGTTGTTGTTTTAGTGGATGAGTTTTATTTGGTTGATGCACTTTATGCAGATTTTTTTTTTTCTTCTTTCTTTCTTTTCTTGTTGGTATTTGTTTTTGGTTACTGGTACATGTGTGTTGATTAATTTCTAGGACTTCCAACGGGCCAGGCTTAAGTTTGTCCGGTCCATATTTTGAACTATAAAGTTCGTTCTACTTTTGCAGATATTCCCTAAAAAATTACCCATTTATTTCCATCTCTTCGCCTTTGTACATTACAGGTAGCTTGCAAGGAACTCAGAAGCAGTAGACTTTTCTTGAAACTCTTAGAAGCTGTCCTAAAAACTGGAAACCGCATGAACGATGGTACCTACCGTGGGGGTGCGCGGGCTTTCAAGCTTGACACACTGATGAAGCTATCAGATGTCAAAGGAACTGATGGCAAGACCACGCTCTTGCACTTTGTCGTCCAAGAGATAATCCGCTCTGAGGGCGTGCGGGCTGCACGTGCTTCCCAGCCGAGCATGAGCGTTTCAAGCATGAACTCGGAAGACATCTCTGACGATCTCCCCAGTGAAACAGAAGACCATTACCGTACCCTTGGCCTTCAGGTGGTTTCAAGGTTAAGCGGGGAGCTTGAGAATGTCAAGAAGGCAGCAGCAACAGATGCTGACACGTTAACAAACTCGGTGGAGCACCTAGGCCATGGGCTATTGAAGACAAAGGATTTTTTGAACTCGCTGTTGAAAAGCTCGGCGGAAGAAGATGGGTTTCTTCGTGCACTTAAGGGTTCTATAGAGCAAGCGGAGGTTGACGTTCATTGGCTGCTTACAGAGGAGAAGAGGATACGGTCATTGGTGAAGAGCACCACCGATTACTTCCATGGGCAGGCTGGGAAAGATGAAGGATTTCATCTGTTTGTGATAGTGCGGGATTTTCTCGGCTTGGTGGATAAGATATGCAAAGATGTTGAGAAAGAAGCGTTAAAGAAGGTAAGAAAGACACCGTCAGTTAACAAGGAAGCGCCAACGGTGCCACCTGTTCTAGATCCCCGGAAGCTGCTTTTCCCGGCGATTAGGGACCATCGGATGGATAGTTCCAGTTCTGACGATGAGAGCTGATCTCTGTAGCTTTCTCTTCACTGGCAGAGGTATGTGGTTTTTGTTTTCTTGGAAGATCACAGATATCTTATAGTTGAATAATTTCTCTAATGAACAATTCATATCATTACATGATGCGCATAGATTAGCGGGATGTAATGCTACTTGTGGTCACTCATCTGCAGTCACCAAACCCAAAAACTCAAGCGTGCCAATTCTACACCTGTGCAACATTAGGGCCATTCATCAGGCAGGCCCCACATTTAATGTGCCTTCACTCGGAAAGTCAGTGGGCCACGTTTGTATATCGAACGAGGACCATTATCCTTTCTCGACCATCCATTTTCTTTTTGCATACCTGTGGCCATGCTTTGCAAATCAGTTTTTGTGTATTGAATCATTCACCACAGATATGGCCTGTATTGGGCTGTTTCAGGCAAGCATGGGCTGGACAGCTGTGTCATTCATGGATGGTACTGGTATGTAGGTGTTGGACGATATGTCAAGCCTTGCCCGTGGACTGGCCTGATTTTTGGGCTAGGGCGCAATGATGGTGAGACCCACCTGATGAACAGCCCGGATCTCGCATTGTCTCACTTGCACTCATAGGGTGTGTGTTGGGACGGAGCTACTGCATATGCAATGGAGTAGCATTACTCAAGTGTATCAAAACCTTTCCTTGCATCCAGTTGCATTTGGACTTGTTGGCATCCGCATCACTTATCTAGGCAGTCCATTGAAAATATCACACTGATTGGATGATCCAAAACCGTAAAGTTGTGGCATGCAAAAATGGACAGACACGGTTGTGCTCGGAAGATAGGTCTAGTTGCAGATGCTTAGACCATCAGATTGATGTGAGTTTTGACAGATAGGCAATGCGCATGCCAACGATTCCAAATGCAAATAAGTGCATTCGGAAGGTTTCCATACACTCAGTTCACCATCTTCAAGTTTTTGCATGCATAAATCTGAATCTTCTGTTGGTTTTTCGGATGGCATTTACTCAGACGATTGCAAAGACGTTGGCAGAGAGGCAAGGGAAAATGCATGGGCTCTCTTTCGTTGATCTCTGGTCCTGGCATATGCAGCTTGCATCGAGCTTTTCGAATCTCCTTCAACAATCTTCTGTAGATTGCCACCTGTAGATTATGATGAAAAAAAAAAAAACAAGGAATTGATTCTTTTGCCTGGTTGAGCAGGAGAAGGCAATTCGAATATACATCTTATCAAGAGATTACACTTGCAACGAATGGCTTTGAAATTAGAGAGGCCCGGAAATTGCAATCCAAATTCTGAAACCTGCAATGCCGCCTCATCGCATTACATGGCCGATATGGGGGAGTCAACAAGGATCAGTTCTCGACATGGGATTCGAATATGGGGCCTTTCTAAGGCCCAACTTGTGCATTAAAAGGTAGTGTGAATGTTGTTTTATCTCTTTGGGTGTGTTTGGTTGCACCAAATTTCATAAAATATCATGAAATTCTGCACCAAATTGGACTGATTAATCATGAAATTTCCTGATATTTGGTGCAACTAAGCACACCCTTTATTCATAATTATATATTTTTTACACATTCTGTTAAAAAGGGAAAGCAATTGATTGGTTGCTGTTGAAAGATTTGAAACTGACACATTATTTAGTTTTAGAGGAAAGTGATTGTTGGCATTTTAAAGTGGCTTGTGTTGAGATTTGATGAAATGTGATTGCTGATTATGGTACTGGATCTAGTCCATCGATCATTACGTAGGCCCACTTTGGATGTGCCCTAGACAGAGAATTGTGTTGTTCCACACTAATCAGGTGGGCACACCGGTATTGAAGCGAGCGGTTAAGATAAATCCATCAGATCATACGCGATGATGAATGATCGATTTCGTGTTTTGGTGATCAACCTGATAATAAATTAGGTTTGCCTGGCGTTTGATCTTTAAAAAAGTGTAAGGTAAGTTTCTAGGCAGAATTTGGGTAGATAGTTAGCTGTGAGGTCCACTAGCCTAATATGGGTCCATTAAATTCCTTCAAAAGGTTTGTGAGATCGTGTTCAACTTTGTGATGATCTCCTTCTTTGCATTTAATGGGTATAAGTGGGCCAAAATAGAGAAACAATCCAGACAGTCAAATTTGCCAGCAGATGTTTTATTATTTATTTAAAAAACTACTTGGGAATTCAAGAATGGATCCCAGCCCAGGAAATAAAACGGTAGAACGGTTGTGATACACACACACACACACACACTTCTCACGGATACATAATATTCATGATCATCATGATCGTGCATAGATGGGCCATGTGAAAATCACAATGATAAGGTGACCCACATATGATTATTACTTTTTTAGACGGTCAGAATTACCTGATCAGTGCCATTTTCAAACTACGGACAAATGGACGGTCCGGATTAATAGTACTCTCTAATCTCTACCGTCTGATCTCCCAAGTGGCCCACTAATTGAAGCTGATGGGGTACACAGGCGTTTTATTTGGGTAAAACAGCCCAAAGCTCCGTTCCTCTTCAGTCTCCTTTAGATTCTCGTTGAACATAGCAAACACATAAGTCTCAATGGGCCCAGGCTTCTTCGGTGTACCTTTTGCCACGTGGCGGATTAGATTTTGATTGTACGTCTGAGCATTTTCCTTGGTGGCCCATTCCCCCCCAGCGGACGGCCAGCCGCTTTCCAATATCACCATCTTCACAGATGGCCCACCTGCTTTCTCTACAGCAAAGTAGAGTGTATCCACCATAGCATCAAAAAGGTTCTGGTACCCATCCTGATTAACGGCTGTGGATGTGAACAAAACGTAGGAAAGGTCGATCTGACCGTTGAATTTCTTAGTGAAGTAGGGGTATACATTGGCTAGGAGTGGGGCCCCTGTCTCCACTAAGAAACTGATGATGGGCCTCATGTATTGGGCTGCATTGTTGTTGAAGATCCCCTGCGATGGACGGACGTAGGAATTTTCAAGGATGTTTGGATAAACGGCTGTGGACACTTTGATCTGATCTTGTAGGCCCACCGATCGGATTGCGTTGTAGATGTTTCGCATGGCTGGAAGCACCTGAGCCGCACGATCGTAGCTGCCTGTCTTTGTATCAGGGAACACCTCATTACCGACGGAAATGTACCGGAATTTGACATCTGAACCGTAGGTTACTATGTTATCACGGACCCAGTTGTTTGCAGCCGTTGGATCTGCCATCTTTTCCAGTTCGTCGTTGATGACACCCACTGTGACCTCGATGCCGGACCCCCGGAGTGCATTGAGTGCGTTTTGATTTGCATCGAAGATTCTCATCCGTTGGACGTTGATCGATTTATAAAGTTCAACAACTTCAGGTTCGGGAGGTAAACCATCGATCGTGGCCGTCCGTCCATAACATATGCCAATGGATTGTGCACCTGCATTGTAGTAGTACGAAATCAAATTCAATATGCCTTTTGGTAAATTAGGACCGTTGATGGTCCATGTGGTGATGAAGTTACTGATCAGAGATCCTCACTGTCCATACATGTGGACCATTGATGACTTTTTTCACAATAGATGTAGACTAAGGACGACAAAGATCTTGGATCAATGAGGTTGGCCCATTTACGGTGGGACTTACAAATTGAACGGTCCAGATATGGTATCATGAAGGATAAAACTACATGATTTTTTTGAGCCATAATATCTAAGCATTATTTCCTATCAGTTGAAAGGTCAGATTTCTCACACGTGTTCTATATTACCACGTGTGATTGTGTCTAAGTAGGTTCCTCTTTGTGTGGGCCACTGATCAAAAGCGATTAGCTCCCAGTCTAGGTGATTTCCAAGACATCCGATGCCCACCATGAGCTTTGTATCTGTCAGATCAACGGTTTGGATCACCGAACCATGGCCCACAGTTCATGTGCATTAGCAAACTGTACCATTTGTGACGAGGGCCGTAAAATACACCAGCCAGCTAGCCGGTGTCAAAGCTATGTGGGCCCGCTATGATATATGGGTTTCATCCATGTATGTAGTCCATCTATCTTGCCAGCTCATCTAGGGCATGAGCTCAAAATAAGGTAAATTACCTATGAAAACTTCTCGAGGCCACACGTTTTGGATTAACCTCTGTGGGGCATACCATATATGTATGTCTTATCCATACCGTCCATTCATTTTCAGCTCATTTTAGGGTACGAGGCCAAATTGGAGCACATTGGGAACGGACGCAGGGATGGTCGCGAGATTGAGCACCATCTTCTTCAAGGGGATAACTGTTCCAAATCTATGAAACTTCTCCGGATTCCTCACAGAGACTTCTCAAATCCATGTGGAGGGAAACAAGAAAATAGAAAATAAATTTTATAAAATTTGAAATTGATCGATGAATGAAATAAACAAGTTTACAACCTATTAAATAGAGATACTAATCAATGGAAGAAGTTTTAGAGTCAAACTACAGCTAAATTTTCTAGAATTTGCAACTTACTACTATACAAAGAAACTTACTATTTATAGACTTCACCACCCTGTTCTCCTAATTATTGCTATTCTCCTAATTATTCTAAGCACTTTTCAGCCCAACTCTCGAAGGCCTAATAGAGGAAGAGTTATAATCAAACTAAAACTTACTATTTATAGTAAAAACAAAATTAAAATAGGGAAACAACCTTTGATCTGAAGGTATTTCGCAAATCCAGCTTGCGCAACCCAACATAGTGGGTTGGGTGGCTAAAGTAACTCGTCCTACCCCAAAATAATATATTTTACGTTCCATAAGTCACTTCGGTTTGTGAGATATGTCCGTTTTAAGTTCTGACAGTCCGGATCATCTTTGTTTCCGATCGGGCCTTATTTGGTCCATCTTAGCCATGAAATTATCCATGACTTGCTCTACATCAGGAGCTAAAGTGGACCACACCATAACATCTACCGTAAAAACCTTCCTAGGCCTTACAGTGATGTCTATTAGCCATCCAACCCGTTCATAAGGTTATAAATGCAGGGAAAATACAAATATCAGCTTGATACAAAACTTACGTGCTCCTCGTAAGAAAATTTCAAGGGTGGGTGTTTATTTCACACTGAGATTTGGCCCACTTGAGCTTTGGATATGTTTTAATTTTGGGCTCATCCCTTAGAATGAGCTGTTAAAATGAATGGAATGCATGATAAGACACATGTACATCATGTGGGCTCCACTGACCCAATACGTAATCCACTACTGTTCGGAACGTATATATGCACATATTTGCCTCAATGTATGGGGCTAACTCGGTGATGTAGAGTGGGTCATGGATAACTTCATGGCCAAGATGGATCAGAAAAGGCCTAGTCGATGACAAAAGTGATCTAGACCATCAGACCTTAAATCGCGCATATTTCGCAATCCGAAATGAGTTAGTATATGTACCATATATGATTTAAGGGAAGGATGAGCTACTTTAGCCACCCAACCCAGTTGCAATATATCATCAATCGACCGTCAAAATTCCATTTTATTTTCATTTTTACTATTTATAGTAAGTTTTAGTTTGAGTATAACTCTTCATCAGTTGGGCTTTCAGAGTTGTGCCCAACATGAAAAGTGCTTAGAATAATTAGGAGAATGTCATGATTTGGCCAAATAGGACACTTACTATTTTTGGCCAATAACCTTGCGCACTAGTGGAAATCACAACCGTCTATAAATAATAACTTTACTATTTATAGTATGTTACAAATTCTAGGAGTTTTAGTTGTAGTTTGATTCTGAAACTTTCATTGGGTGTACTAACAAGCTAACAAAAAAAAAAAAAAAGATTTCGAAACTTTCATAACTTAGTATACCTATTTAAAGGGGTGTAAACTCATTTATTTGATTCATCAATCAATTAAAATTTTTATAGAATTTATTTTCTATTTTTCCTTGTTCTTTTCTTTGTGGATTTGAGAAGTCTTTGCCCAGAGTCCACAGAAATTTCATGGATTTAGAACAGTTATCCCCTTGAGGAAGAAGATGCTCGACCTCACATCCTTCCGCATTTCATGTGGCTGGACCATAACCGAAATGTGGGTCATACCTTGCCGTGGGCCAACCTTGACATACACAATTAATCTATTTTGTCAACTTATTTTATGGTACCTAAAATGAAGTAGGTACAAATTCAAGGTGGACCACACCACATGAATTAGTGGGCATTGAACTCTACTGTTGAAAACTTCCTATAAGACCAGTGTAATGTTTATTTGCCAAATCCGGATCCTCTACTTGCCTCAGACAGAAATGTCTCATTTTATTGCAACTCCATCAGTCCACACCATTACTTACGTTGTCAGCACTGCTGTATTAAATACAACGTTAGATGATATGGTCCAATAGGATTGCAACAAATAGAAATTTACTGTTTATGACAAGCAAATGATTCAAATTCTTATTTAGCATTTAAACTGTTGATAAGGTCAGACAAACCCCGAATGAAGGAAAACACAAATATAACTCTATACAAAACTTTTGTGGCTCATAAACAGTTTTTAATAGTTATTTACTACTGTCTACTGTTATCTGTAGTGTGGTCCACCTGAAATTTGTATCTGCTTCATTTTTTGACTTGTTCTATAAAATGAGTTGGCAAAATAGATGGACAGAGAGGTGGGCCCCACAGCCAGGGTACCACTTACATAGCTGGTTCCAGCGACATCATAGACCGGCCTGAAAAGCCTCACTGAATCAGCTACCGTGGATATAAGTGGAGACAGAGAGATGGGCAAGGGGAGAGAGAGAGATACCTGTTATTTCGAAGCTCCCCATCAGTGCCCCGATAAGAAGGATTGTAGCAAGCTTGGAAAGGTAGCCATTTTCAGTGAAGGTAGCCATTTTGTTATCTAATGCCTTCATCCTTCACAGAAGGCCTCTTATATAGTTATATGGATGGAAGGAGGCGGATTCCTGCGGTGCCATGACACAGTCCAAGTTCCATGGGGCCCGTTGTGTCGCTTGTGCTTTATCCACACTGTCCATTCGTTTTTTCATCTCATTTTAAGGCATGAGACCAAAAATAGTGCAGATCCAAAACTCAAGTGGACCACATCACAGAAAACAATGGATATTGAACGTCCACTGTTGAAAACTTCCTAAGGCTGTTTTATTTTCCATCCAACCTGTTCATAAGGTAACACTGACCTGGATGAAGGGAAAAAAAAATATAGGTATAATCCAAGACTTTTATAGTCTAGATGAAGTTTTCATTGGTAGACATTCAATCCTCACTGTTTTCTGTGGTGTAGTCTACTTGTTCTTTGGATCCACATCATTTTAAGCTCATGTCCTAAGATGAGCTTGTAAAATGAATGGACGGCATGGATAAAACACATATATTACGGTGGGATCCACATAGCCATATTGTTCCACCGGGATATCCGGTTGTGCAGGCAGTCCATTTCCCAAACAAGCGCGTGGACCCAACTTCATCCTGCCAAGTCAATCACGCTGTAGCAATTGGAAGCCGAAGTCTTAAAGTGAGCTGGGATATTTAATGTACACCATTGACAAAACACACACTATGGTGGGCCTCACACAGCTTGAGCCGCCTTGTGCCATAGGGATATCCAAGTTTTTGCCCAAAACCACTCATTCCTGGCAATGCAAGAGAAGCCATCGAGAAGCTACTGAACATGGCAAATATTTTTGGCATTGGGAGAGCTATTCCTCCCATTTCGTCGAGATAAACAAGACGTATTCTATCGTAACCCGTTCTTGCCAAGAAAAAAAGGTGCAGCACCAATAAATCCATGAGAGATTATTTGTAAAATTGCTCTATTGAGTCCCATATCGGTTATCAAATCGTAAATCTCACTTTTTACTCACCGGCTTTTCTCAGCCATCTAAACTTTACCTTTCCAAACTAAACTAATGCTTTTCGCAGATGATAATACCCTTGCAATACAAACCCATGTTTTGAAATCGTCTCTCCTCCCCCATTCATACTAAAATACCCTACTATCAAAAATTTATTATTTGGAATCCTCTCTCCTCTTCATGCTGGAATACCTTACTACCAAAAATTCAGTACCTCAATCAAAGAAACGATACATTGCAGGAATATTTGAACAAATTTCTATAAATCTTAAACCCTAAACTGAAAAAATTTGCACTTGCGATACTCGATCAATTTCAAGAAGTATTCGATCAATTTCATGTGAGGCTCGGTCAATTTCATGAAGTACTCGGTCAATTTCCAAGTCCAAGTTGTATAAACAATTCAAAGGAGATCACAATTAAATGGGCCCTAAAATGATGTATTTATTATATCCACACTGTTCATCCATTTTTAGAGATCGTTTTAGAGCATGAGCAAAAAAAATGAATAATATCCAAAGTTCAAATGGACCACACCAAAAATAGCAGTGGGTATAATATTTTCACCGTCAAAACATTCATAGGTCCCACCATAATGTTTACTTTCCATCCAATCGGTTTATAAGGTCAAAAAGACCTAGATGAAGAGTCATATGGTGGAACCATGGATATCATGGTGCCACCGTAATAGTTTGTCTAATTAAAAAAATAAAATCTAACGGTGCCACCATGATATCCATGGGGCCAGTAGATACCACGGGGCCACTACGAAAGTAAGGGTATTTTCGCCTACACATACACAATTTATACCACAATGGTTTAGTTATGAAAAGTAAAGTTTGAGTAATTCAGAAAACCCAGTGGGTCTAAAAGGTGAGATTTATGGTCGAAAAAATCTTGGGATATCCCCGTGGAAGGTCTTGCAGGTTGTCCACTTCCCAAACAAGCGTGTGGACCTAACTTCATCCTGTTAAGCAAATCACGCCATAGAAATTAATCTTTGTGGCACAATGTGGCCCACATTTTGCACCTCGCTTTTTCCAAGGGCTTGGTACACTTGGGGTTTTAGATCCCTTCCAATTTTTTGGCTCATGTTGGAATGTCACTCTCATTTAGATGTTTATGTGCCTTGGGAGACTAACCAACCGGGTTACGCCAAGTCAAGCCACCAGGGATACTATCGAAGTGGATGCATGCATGCAGATCAGGTGGTGTAATCTTCACCACCCCCAGTTTATGGTGTGCTGATGTGTAAGGCACTGTGGAGCCCACCTTGATGTATGTGTTTTATGTCCACCCCATTCATCCATTTTTCTCCCTTATTTTAGGGAATGGACCAAAAATCGAAACAGAACTGAAGCTCAAGTAGACCATACCACAGGAAACAATGATGATTGATCGCCCATCATTAGGAACTTATTGGGTCCACGCACCAAAGGACCTTATTAGTAAGTTGGATGGCAAATAAACATTACCAAGGGCCATAGGAAGGTTTCTAGGGTGGGTGTGTCATTATACCCATTGGTGAATTAGATCTAAAGCTCAAGTGGACCACACCACTGGAAACAATGGTAATTAATCGATCATTAGAAATTTCTTGGGTCACGGAAGTTTAATTTGGATCAAGCTGATATTTGTAATTTCATTTATTTGTGACCTTATCAACATGTTTGATTGTAAATAAACATTGCGGTGGGCCCTATGAAGGTTTTTAGGGTGGGTGCAATTATCCCCACCGTTCAATTTTGGGTTCATTCCCTATGCCAATGTTAATGTAAAAAAAAAAAAAAAAAAAAAAAAAAAAAAAATGTTTAAATTTAACCTAATTGATTATGTAATTATATATTTAAATTTAAAATTGTTTAATAATTAATATAATATTTTAATGAGATTTTCATTGATAAGTCAAAATTAAAAAATCTCCTGAGAAATTCCCAATCGGAGAAATTCTTAAGAACGAGATGTCTGTATTTTGTTGAGGATAACTTGTGGCGAATGGGTGGGCCAAACCTTTAATTTGGAATGTGGATCAATGGCTTGGATTGCACATGGTCAAGAGTCATCATCTCCATCGTGCAGTTAGGTCTTGGGATTGTTAGCAATCTAAGGCTTTTGTAGCCTAAGAAGACAACTGATGGAAGGGCCCATTATATCAACAACTTGGATTACATAGAAAATTTACGTGCATTAATTAATTTTATGCAGGGAGAAATGACATTAATGGGCCCATAACATCAACCCTTAGATCATGTCCATTAATTAATTTTACTTTGTGGCCGCATGATGGTCATAATATCAACGACTTTGGTCACTTACAAATATTGTACCTGGATCACGTCCTTTGTGTGCCGCCTGATGGTCACTTGATCATAATTTCAATGGCCAGGATCGCTTGCCAAGTTGTCCACAGATCTGAATGGTCATTATATCAACGGCTTGGATAACTTATCAATTTGTGCATGGTTGGTTTGGGAGATCTATCTAATGTGAGCCACAGCAAAGAAAACAATGTAAACATTGAAGTGGGACGGGTTGGATGGCCTACACATACCATGTAGTCCCAAACAATTGAACTTGGAGAATTTTGGGACATTGTACTTTATTTTGTATGATCTGGCCCACCTGATGTTTGGATTCTCCTCGTTTTTTAACAATGTAAACAACATGGTGGTGAGCACCTGTTGCACGGGTCGGATGCCATGCACACAATATGTGGGCCCCACAATAGTAGTGTTGGTACTGATAGCAACTAAACATTGAAGTTCAAACATTTTATTTATTAAACCTTTATTTATTTATTTATTATTACATGGTATAAGGACCATAACCGTGGCCCATTAAATCGTAAGGTTAGAAATGCAAGAAATGGATCCAAGCCTGGGAAATGAAAAGGTAGAACGCTTGTGATAAACATATATACTTGGTATGGATACATAATAATCTGGACCATCCGTGGTAGGTTCCATAGATGGATGGTCAGGATTAATACATATCCCACCACATGTATGGTACTCTCTAATCTCTACCGTATGATCTTCCAAGTGGCCCACTAATTGAAGCTGATGGGGTACACAGGGCTTTTATCTGGGTTAAACAGCCCAAAGTTCTTTTCGTCCTCTTCACCAGGCTTTTTATTTTCATTGAACATGGCAAACACATAAGTCTCAATGGGCCCAGGCCTCTTCGGTGTACCTTGTGCCACGTGGCGGATCAGATTTTGATTGTACGTCTGAGCATTTTCCTTGGTAGCCAAGTCCCACCCAGCGGACGGCCAGCCGCTCTCCGATACTACGATCGTAACAGATGGCCCACCTACTTTCTCTACAGCAGCGTAGAGTGCATCCACCATAGCATCAAAAAGGTTTTGGTACCCTTCTGGATTAACGGCTGTGGATGTAAACAAAGCATAGGAAAGGTCGATATCAGAGGCGAGTTTCTTAGCGATGTAGGGGTATACATTAGCTAGGAGTGGGGCCCCTGTTTCCACTAGAAAACTAACGATGGGCCCCATGTACTGGGCCGCATCACTTTTGAAGGTAGTTTCGGATGGAGGATAGGATGGTCCAAGGACGGATGAATAGACGGCTGTGGATACTTTGATCTGATCTTGTAGGCCCACCGATCGGATTGCGTTGTAGATGTTTCTCATGGCTGGAAGCACCTGAGATGCACGATCATAGCTGCCCGTCGCTGGATCAGGGAATACCTCATTACCAACATTAATGTACCGGAATTTGACATCAGAACCGTAGGTTACTATGTTAGCCTGGACCCAGTCGTTTGCAGCCGTTGGATCTGCCATATTTTGCAGCTGGTCGTTGGGAACGCCCACGATGACCTCGATGTTGGACCCCCTAAGGGCCTGGAGTGCTTCTTGATTTGGATCGTAGAGTCTCATCCGTTGGATGTTGTTAGATTTATAAAGTTGAATTACATCAGGTTTTGAAGGTAAGTTATCACCATGCATTCCATAACATATGCCAATGGATTGTGCACCTGCATTATAGTATAAGAAATCAAAATCAAAATACCTTCTGGTCAATAAATAGTAAATTTTCTATTTATAGTGTCCCATGTGGCTTAACTAAAATTTTCTAAACACTTTTCATGTAGGCTCAACTCCTAAAGTCGTCGATATGATGGAATCTTGCAAATTTGGCATGGCCAACCCTGCTAAATCATATAAGGTAGTCTTAATGACTTCTGCTTCCAATCGGCCCTTCTCCGATCCATCTTGGACATGAAAGTATCCGCAAACCGCTCTAAATCAGATATTACTGGCACCATTGGACTAATTCTTTTTAAATATCACAACCAACGTGTGTGTACATGGAAAAAAGAAATTAGCGTGCAATTTAAGGTGAGACTTGATTGGACCACACGCTATTGTTAAATATAAGTTACATATAAAATATGTTTGAAAGTTATTTTATGGAGTACAAAAATATAGTGGTTGATATTATTAAATGCCTGCACCAAAATTCCTTGCGAGAGGGGGAACTTGTGATGAGGCTGCGTAGTTCCCACTAATAAAAGACTCTTCATTAGAGGTCGCCATTGAGATTGACAATGGCTCCAAGGCAGTTGTTGATGGTTTTGCTTGATCGCTACTCTACCTTAAGAGGTCCCGGCCAAGCTTCTATTTCTTAGCCTTTTGAGGATTCGACAAGTGCTCAGGAAAAGAAACTCCATAGCGTATGTGCTTGCTAAAAGAGCTATCCGTTGGAAGTCAACAAGATATTTTAAAAACTGTATAAATGATGGAGAATGCTTTTGTAATTAATTCGGGCCAGTGTTTAGAGCTATCTGATCACCTCAAATCTACTTTATATTGATGAGGCCGTGTAGCCTTTGAAGGATCTCATGGTTTTTAGACTTGACGAGTCTGATACAGCCTGTCCCAGTCAACTTGAATTTCATAGTACCTGACCTAGTTTGATACCTAGAAAATCAAGTTGATTTAAGCCCTTGCTTGAGTGAGGCCTATAACTCAAGTTTGAATAAATTAATCAATCCAAGTTTCCAAGTTTTTTTTTTTTTTACACGTACACACACCCCACACACTCACGTAGTGGAATTTCACCACCCATGGGTACTCGAACCCTTTTCCGAGAGTTGAAACTCCTAGGAGTCTACCACCCGAGCAAGAGTAAGGACCCATCTAAGTTTTCCAAGTTATTTAACCATGAAGGTTCTAGAATTTTGATGCTTCAACCTGTTGATTGGGTCACAGAGACCTGAATTAGGAAAAAAAACTCAAATATTAACATGATCCAAAACATTTGTGGCCTAAGATTTTAACGGTCTAGATAACTAAACTCAAACATCAGCACGATCCAAAACTCAAATATGATGGTCCAAAAGATAGGTGGCCGATTAAAAAAATAAAATAAATAAATAAATAAATAAATAATTTTTTCTGTTTCCTCCTTTTATCTAGTTTGAGTTAGTAGGGCATATGTAATAGGTGTGGCGCTATTTTTTGGTGCTGCCCTTCCGAAATTGTATTTTTCCCCATCTGAATATAGAATCATCTTGTTTATTTATTTATTATTATTTTTTAAGGTTAAATTTTGATTGTTAACAACTTCCGAAATTTTGATTGTTAAAAGATATTCAAACTAGTTTAAAAGATATCCAAGGTTAAATTTTGATTGTTAAAAGATATTCAAACTAGTACGTGAAATTTTGAATTTTGAATTTATGGATTTTAAAAGATATCCCCTTTTGAATTTATGGATTTTAAAAGATATCCCCCTTTTGATTTTAAAAGATATCCCCTTTTAAAAGCCAAAAAAATTTTGATTCTTCTAGTTTGAATTTTGATTTGAATTTATGGAGATGGATATTGATTGTTAAAAGATATTCAAACTAGTACGTGAAATTTTGATGTAGATGGATATTCAAACTAGATGGATATTGATTGTTAATTGATGTAGATGGATATTCAAACTAGTACGTGAAATTTTGATTGTTAAAAGATATTCAAACTAGTACGTGAAATTTTGATTGTTAAAAGATATGACAATTCAATCTCCACGATATGAAATTTTGATTGTTAAAAGATATTCAAACTAGTACGTGATCTAGATGGCGTTTCAATAGAGATCATATTTAGTTGGTTGAGAGAGTAGGGATCAATTTCGAGCATGGGATGATCTAATCATGTTACTGTGTTACTTATATATACTGAACATGTATAGAATGAGTTTGGTTACTCAGACTTTTATCATTTAGAAGATATGGACAATGACATGAATTATTGTTAGAAATAGGGTTGAGAGGATGAAATAAAGATTAGCTTTAGATTGTTGTGGGCAGACAAAGAGGTTGGTTTAAATCAATGCCTCTACCAACCCGATGGAGATTATCGGGTTGTCCTCCAGATATCGTAGTTGTACGTGTTTGACATTTGCATGGATCCCTGCCCACTAAAACGCAGTACTCACACGTGTCAACATTCAATGTGTGTGAAATCTGATCTTTCAAACAGGTGTGGGCTACACCTGCTTATATCTTGTGGCCTATGGAAGTTCATTTCACACCTTCAGTGAGCCATGGCATACGAAACACTGTAGAAAAAGCTGTTTTAACCATCAGTCTACTTCTTTTTATGATGTGGCCCATCAGAGGGATAAAACTAGTGTTTGTTTTAAGCATGATATCTAAGGGTTGTTTCCTACCGGTTGAAAGGTCAGATCTCACGTCTATATTATCACATGTATTACCATGCGTCCGTGTGTAAGTGGGTTCTTCTTAACCATCTTTTAATGGGCCATTGATCAAAAGGTCATTAGCTCCCAGTCTTAACGATTTTCAAGGCAACTTCCATCAGCTGTATATCTCATCAGATCAACGATTTGGATTACTGAATCATGGCCCACAAGTATGGAGTCATGTGCATTAGCAAACTACCTGTACCATTTCTGAGGACCATAGAGTTCCTCCTGTGCAATTTATGACCCACGTCAATGCAACGTATGCACATACGGTATGTGAATGTGCGGCACGGATAGCGTGATGTAACACATACAGCCGACCTTGTTGTGTTTAGGTCACCAAGTTCTGTGGGCCCCACTATTATGTATGCGTCCTATCCACGCGGTTCATCCATTTAGGAGATCATTTTAGGGCAATTGCCCAAAAATAAGGTAGATCTCGAGCTCAAGTGAACCACACTACAGAAATTAGTGGGGATTGAATGTCTATAATTGAAAACTTGGTGGGGTCATGAAACTTTTGGATCATTCCAATATTTATTTTTTTCCCTTCTTCCAGTTCTATGTGACCTTATGAACAGGTTGGATGACAATTCCGTTTGGAATTATTGTTGCCATTGCTTTCTATGGTGTGGTCCATTTCATATCTGTCTGTCTCATTTTTGTGCTTATGAACTAAAACGATGTCTCCAAATTGATGTATGGTGAGGATATAATACCTACCTATGCGGCTAAGCTACTTAACGTTTAGGAGCGAGACTTACACCCTAATCCATTGCTCCAGTGGTAGACTGAGTGAAAGATGACTCGTTTCAACACCGAAGTGGGGGTGGCTAACGTGAACTGATAGTGGGGTGTACTAACAAGCTAACGACAAAAAAAAAAGAGAAAAAAGGTAGGGAGACTTGCTAAAGAAGTGATATCACTGAGTTCCATAGGCCCACCATCCATTTGGAAAGATTATTTTAGGGCTGAGACAAAGAATGAGTCAGATCCAAAGCTCCATTGAACCCTACGACAAAAACAATGGGAAGAGTGACACTCAACAGTAAAAACTTCAACTCCTTTCTTTAATGTATGTGTTGACTTATAAATAGGTTGGATCTCAAATAAACGTCTAGGTAGACCTTAATAAGGTTTCAATAGTCTACCTCACTCTCTCCACTCTTTTCTGCTGTGAGTTGTACCTTTGAATCTGTCTCATTCTTTGGCTCATTCCCTCACATGATCTCTTCAAATGGATGGATGGTGTGGATACAACACATACATCATGATGGGGCCCACAAAACTTGGTGATGTCGCTTCTATAGCAGGCTACTCAGCCTGTTAGTAGCTGATCCCCATGCAATACAGAAATCATAAGAGCCGACACAACTCAGCGAAGGTGCTTGTTGTGTCTCTACCCCCGGGAGGTCAGTTCTGTGGGTGGGCCCACAGTGATGTATCTGTACATCCAAGCCGTCCATACTTTTTCTCAGATCATTTTAAGTCATGAACACAAATATGAGGCAGATCCAACACTCAAGTTGACCACACCAAATAATAAGCTTGGTTCCATTAAATGAACATAGCATTAAATGCCAGGGTCATCTGTGGTGTGGGCTATTTGAGCTTTGGATCTGACTCAATTTTGTTTTCATACCTTAAAATGATATGATAAACGGGATGGATGGCTTGGATGCACAGATATGGGCCAGCCCATAGAACTGCCCGTTTGGGGCTAGAGACGGGCGGGGATAGGACGCAATCCGCCTCCGCTTGTTGGAAGGCACGTGTAAAAGAAAGAAAGAGCGTGGGCATGTGAGGTAAGAGAGAGAGGTGAAAGACACGTGTCAAGGAGAGAGTATATGCATGTGAGGTGAGAGAGAGGAGCATGTGAGAAGGATATTGGGCCTGGACACCACCGCATGTGAATGAGAGAGAGAGAGAGACAGAGAGAGGGAGAGAGAGACCTGATATTTCAAAGTTCCCCATCAGTGCTCCAATAAGAAGCATTGTAGCAAGCTTGGAAAGGCAGCCACTTTTAGTGAAGGAAGCCATAACGTTGTCTAATGCATTTCATCTATCACAGATAGCCTCTTATATAGATGGACGGTCGACCCAGTCATCAAACAAGCGCGTGGACCCAGCTTCATCCTACCCAGTCAATCACGCCATGGAAATTCAACTTCCCCACCTAAGAATCTAGGTGGGAGGACTCATCTCTTCTTCAACATCTATTTATTATTTCTTTGATTTTGTCCTTCGTTTGTAAAACTCCAATCCAAGCCTTTTCTGCGCGGCTCCTATTGCTTTCTTTTACGTGATTTTAATTACCCGCCTCGAGCGCTACAGCCCGTGCAATAAAAGACTCTGTGGGGCCCACCGTGATGTCCGCCCGTTAGTTGCGCCAGCTCATGTTACATCATCGGTCAAAAAATCTAACAGATCCCAGAACTCAAGTCGGCTACACCACAGGAAACAGCGGGGATGGAACACCCACCGTTGAAACCTTCGTGGACCCCACCTGATGTTTATACGAATATGTATGGATATAATAAGACTCGGTGATGTTTTCTTTTTTCATCCAACCCATTGATAAGGTCAAACAGACATGGGTGAAGGCTAAGTATAAAGATCAGCTTGATCAAAAACTTGTGGCCCACAAAACGCTTTTAATGTTCATTCAACAGTGTTTCCAGTGGTCTGGTCCACCTGAGATTTGGATCTGCTTAATTTTTGGGATCATGTTCTAAAATGATATGGAAGAACGGATAGACAACTTGGATATTCTATCACTATTGTTTTCTTTTGGCGTGATCCACCTGAGATTTATATTCCTCTCATTTTTGGAATCACACCCTAGAATGATCAGTAAAATTGGATGAACGGAATGGATCGCTTCCTACCCCGGCCCATCTCTAGCCTAGGTGGGCAGTTATGCGGGCAGGCCCACTGTGATTTATCCGTTTTATCCATGATATCCATCACTTTTCTCAGACGGATCCAATGCTGAAGTGAACCACACCAAATAGTACACTTTATTGCTTTAATGCACAAAGTATTGAATTGCAGCATTAAATGCAAGAGTCATTTGTTGTATATTCCATTCAAGCGTTGGATCTAACTCATTTTATATTCATGTCGTAGAATGATATAATAAAAGGGATGGATAGCAGAATAAACAGAATAAGCAGCATTAATATCAAAGTAAATGAGTCATGTTATTGGTTCGATACAAGTTGGGTTCGATCCAAGTCGAGTTGAGCTCGTACTCAGCTCGAACTCATTCTTGAGCTTCAAAAATCAGCTCAACTCGGCTGGAAATCAGCTTTGAACCGAGTTGAATCAAGCTTATTAGCTCGGTTCGCGTACACCCGAGACGTGGGTTTCCTAATAAAAGACTTCTGTAGGAAGTTCCTACCCGTTGGGATGCTAGGTGGGGCCCAATGTGATGTTTGGAGAAATCCACCTCATCCATCCGGTTTGAGAGATCATTTTAAGATATTCCATAAAAATAGAGTGGATCCAAAATTTGAGTGCGCCAAGGCAAGAGGAAAAAGTGGGAATTTAGTGACTACCGTTGAAATATTCATGCAGCCACAAAAGCCTTGTATCAGGCTAAGTTTATTTTGATTTCAATTCATCTTAGTGTGAATGACCTTATAATCGGTTTGGATGACATATAAACATCAAGATGGACCCAAAAGGTTTCAATGGTAGGAAACTCTTTCTCTAATTTTCCATCTCATATGGCCCACTTGAGTTTTATATCCACTTCGTTTTTAGTCACGTGTCCTAAAATGATCTCTCAAAATGGATGGACGGGGTGGATTTTTCCCAAACATCACGGTGGACCCACCTAGGAACTTCCGTCTGAGAAACCCGCGTCCTTCTTTGTAGGACCTATTTTAACCCGCGTCCTTCTATGTAGGACCTATTTTAACGTGTTTCTGTCCTTTGCGTGTGCCGTGTTTGGCAAGCTATAAGTGTCATTGTTTCACGCATGTGCATGACATAATTGGACTAGATCTAGACCATCTATCCATCTGACCCACTCAAGAAGGATCTGATGCAAGTATAACATGGTCCACAATCCATAGTCGATTCAATAGGGAGGTTGTGATTGTCGGGCCCACTATGTTCTTTTCAAAAAATCCGAGCCGTTTAACATTTTCCTCATATGAATTTATAATTTTGGCCCAAAATTGATTCATATCTGAAGCTTAGGTGGACTATAATATGGCCGGTAAAAGTGCATGATAAACCCAGGCCTTTTAAACCAGCATGAGCCATAAAATTTTAGATCAACGACAAAAATTGGTGGTTACGTTCATCCCAATGGGAATGACATTTTAAACGGCTGAGAATGCCATTTTGACGGCTTAAATGCCCTAAAATTATCAAAATTAGACCATCAATAATTTGAACGGTGGTACCACCGATTTTTATTTTTATTTTTTATTTTTTATTTTTATTTATTTATTTATTTATTTAAGTCATGGATCCACCTTTACATTGAATTGGCATGGATTTTGGGCCTACGCCCTAACGAAAAGGGTAACGGATTGGCTACTCACCCAGCCACCAGCTAATGGCTGATGGTCGGTGCTCTGTGGGCCCATCGTAATATTTTGTATTTCATTCATGCTGTCCGTATATTTTTTTATATCATTTTAGGGTATGAGACCAAGAATTAAATATATAACAATATCAAGTAGACCACATTAAAGGAAATAATTTTTAATGAAAGTCGACCATTAAAAAAAATTTCCCATCATCTAGGTTTGTATGATCTAATCAACAGATTGGATGTCAAATAAATAGTACAGTGGACATTAGGAGGATTTTAACTGTGTATATCCAATCACTATTATTTCCGGTGGTGTGCTCCACCTGAGATTTATATCCCTCTCATTTTTTTTGGATTAATCTTTAAAATGATTTGTAAAAACGGATGAAACACATACATCATGGCGGGACCCACAGAGCACCGACCACCAGCCACCCAGCCAGTGGCAGGGAAATAGCCAATCTGTCTCCGACAAAAGTATTAGGAAAACGGTGCCCACACAAATGAAGGTTGAATATAAAATACACGTCTTTGATACGGTGTGGTGTCCGAAGGACACGGTGTCCCGTTCCTGACGGTAAACCACATGGAAGGTGAGAATGTACATTGAACCCAGGCCGTTCAAAGTGTCATGGGGCCATGAAAATTTTAGATAAGGGGTAAATACCAATAATTACATTATATTTTAAATGGCGGGAAATATCAGATGACCTAAAAATATCAAAACTAAACCGTTGATAGTTTTAACGGTAGTAAGCCACGTAGCCATATTTTCATGTGGTGGGACCCACCTTTATATTGAATCTACCTGAGTTTTGGGTCCACACCCTACAATACGATCAATACGATGTTGAAAATGATGAATGGCTCAGATCACCTCATTTCGTGAACTTTCTAAAGTACAGTAAAGAAAAGTGTTTCGTTAGAAGAGGAGAAGGGTAATTTTTTAATTCGAAAATAATCTAGCCAAAGTGTACGACAAACTCACGGCAAGCTGTTTTAGGTTAAAAGTGCAAATAAAAAGTTGTTTTGAAAAGATTAGTTTAAAAGCATGAGGTTTTGTACGTATAGACCAGAAAAGTACAATTTAGGGATAAATTACTAAAAAGAAGCGGCGGTACTTTGGTCATATCAACCACCGACAAGCATTGTTCGTTTGGTAACGTAGTAAAACTTGAAATCTTGAGAAATTTTGTGCGTGTGATCTGTGCCGTTTATCAAGTGAACCCTGCTTTTCTTATGAAATAAGGCTAGTCTGGCTGTCAACATACAATCACCGTCTTCCTCGAGGACAGCTACTTCGAATCAGGTAGCTATCTGAGCCCTTCACGTGGACTTCCCGAATCCAAGAGTAATAAAGTAGAAATAGTATTAATGAAAATGAATTTAGAATCTTTTAATTAAGGATATCAAGAATTAAACTACAACTAAAACTCTCTAAAATTCTTAACTTATTATAAATATAAATAGTAAATAAATAGTAAGTTTACTATTATAATAAGGGTCGTTTGGGAGGACTTGTATGTCGTCTTGCTCATCAGAAAATAAAAATAAAAAAATCTGCTGCTGGAGGGTGATTCCGTACACGTGTTTGGTCGTCCAATCCATTCATATGCTAAAATGTAGTCATTTTGAAAGTTTCGAGATAAGATCCTGACCCTTTGATTAATGGCTTACAAGAACATGGTCATGGGGACCATCCATATTCAAAGGAAAATATCTCAGTGATCAAAGGGTTAGAATCGTCCAATCTTGGGAATAGTTGGTCATGGTGAGGCCCATCATACGAACGTCTTGAATCATCAAGGCATGTTCTCGGATGGATGGGATTCTACGTGTCAGTAAGCAATAGGTTTGCGTATTAGGAAGACCATACAATTCTTCTTGACTTCGGACGATTGACTTGGGATGATGACAGCTCTCTGCGGACGCGGATTGCGTGGTGTGCCACACACCACCGACCTCCGAGATATGTGATATGCTGACGTGGCAAACTTCTGTGGGCCCCAATATGTTGCATGTGTTGTATCTAAACTGTCCATCCATTTTATAAGATGGTTTTAGGGTTTGAAGCCAAAATTGAGTAAGATTCAAAGCACAGAGTAGTGGGAACAATGACGCCCACCGTTTAAAAATAGATGAACCCTGCATATATAATAAATATAGGTACACTGTCCAATCCCAATTTGCTTCCATTAGAACGCGAATTGAGTCCTACCACCTCCTGGAAGATAATCCATCCTGGCAGGGCTGTGGGGCCCAACGTGATCTAAGTGTTTATATCTGCGCGCCGTTCAACGATTTTCTCAAATTATTTAATGTATGAACCAAAAAATGAGGCAGGTCCAAGGCTTAAGTGGACCACAAGTGGGGATTGAACGTCCATCATTAAAAACTTCTTACTAACTAGAGAAGTTTGGGATCAAGCTGATATTTGTATTTTCACTTCATCCACTCTACATGATCTTACGAATAGGTTGGAAGGTAAAAATTCAATAAAAACTTATTTTTCCCTACATGGTCATTACAGTGCGCCATAAGAGTGTAGAAATCCAATAACAACTGTTTCCCATGCGGTGGTCCATCTTAGATTCAGATATAACTTATTTTTGGTGTAAATCCCTTAAATTATATTTCAAAATGGATGTATGACATGGATAGAAAATATACATCATGGTGGGCCCCACGGAACTTGGTGATGTCATTTCAATAATGTTTCTAGCTATTTTAGTATCTAATTCACGCGCCGTGTTTTTATCCTCACTTTGATCACGTCCAGTCATTTTTCTATGACCTTTTGCACCTCACTTTTTCAAAGGGCTTGGTACACTTGCGTTATAGATCCCTTCCATTTTTTTGGCTCATGGTCGAATGTCAATCTCATTTAGATGTTTATGTGCCTTGGGAGACCAACCAACCGGGTTACACCAAGTCAAGCGACCAAGGATACTATGGAAGTAGATGCATGCAGATCAGGCGGTGTAATCCTCTCACCACCCCCAGTTTATGGTGTGCTGATGTGTGAGGCAACTGTGGAGCCCACCTTGATGTATGTGTTTTATATCCACACCATTCATCCATTTTGCTCCCTTATTTAGGAAACTTATTGGGTGCTCCATGTTAGAAACTTTAGGAAATGAACCAAAAAAATAAGGGTAACTAAATGAACATCATTAGAAGTTTCTTGGGTCACGAAAGTTTAATTTGGATCAAGCTGATATTTGTATTTTCATTTATGTGTGACCTTATCAACATGTTTGATTGTAAATAAACATTGCGGTAGCCCATTAAAGGTTTTCAGGGTGGGTGCAGTTATCCCACTGTTCATTTTTGGGTTCATTCCCTATGCCAATGTTAATGTAAAAAAAAAAAAATGTTTAAATTTAACCTAATTGATTATGTAATTATATATTTAAAATTTTAAATTGCTTAATAATTAATATAATATTTTAATGAGATTTTTAAGCAAGGTAAATATCATGGTGGTGAACACCTGTTGGGCGGTTCGGATGCCATGCACACAACACGTTGGCCCCACAATAGCAGTGTTGGTATTGGTAGTAACTAAACATTGAAGTTCACATATACACCGTTCCTAAACAACTATTCAAATAACACACATTTTATTTAATAGACCTTTATTTATTTATTTATTATTACATGAAATAAGGACCATAACTGTGGCCCATTAAATCCTAAGGTTAGAAATGCAAGAGAATGGATTCTCTTATGGTGCCATTTCAAAGTACGTACCATCCATGGTAGGTTCCATAGATGGATGGTCAGGATTAATACATATCCCACCACATGTATGGTAATCTCTAATCTCAACCGTATGATCTCCCAAGTGGCCCACTAATTGAAGCTGATGGGGTACACAGGGCTTTTATCAGGGTTAAACAACCCAAAGTTCTTTTCCTCCTCTTCACCAGGCTTTTGATTTTCATTGAACATAGCAAACACATAAGTCTCAATGGGCCCAGGCCTCTTCGGTGTACCTTGTGCCACGTGGCGGATCAGATTTTGATTGTACGTCTGAGCATTTTCCTTGGTAGCCAAGTCCCACCCAGCGGACGGCCCAGCCGCTCTCCGATACTACGATCGTAACAGATGGCCCACCTACTTTCTCTACAGCAGCGTAGAGAGCATCCACCATAGCATCAAAAAGGTTTTGGTACCCTCCTGATTAACGGCTGTGGATGTAAACAAAGCATAGGAAAGGTCGATATCAGAGGCGAATTTCTTAGCGAAGTAGGGGTACACATTAGCTAGGAGTGGGGCCCCTGTTTCCACTAGAAAACTAACGATGGGCCCCATGTACGGGCCGCATCACCGTTGAAGGTAGTCTCGGATGGAGGATAGGATTTTCCAAGGACGGATGAATAGACGGCTGTGGATACTTTGATCTGATCTTGTAGGCCCACCGATCGGATTTGCGTTGTAGATGTTCTCATGGCTGGAAGCACCTGAGATGCACGATCATAGCTGCCCGTCGCTGGATCAGGGAATACCTCATTACCAACATTAATGTACCGGAATTTGACATCAGAACCGTAGGTTACTATGTTAGCCTGGACCCAGTCGTTTGCAGCCGTTGGATCTGCCATATTTTGTAGCTGGTCGTTGGGGACGCCCACGATGACCTCGATTTCGGACCCCCTAAGGGCCTGGAGTGCTTCTTGATCTGGATCGTAGAGTCTCATCCGTTGGATGTTGTTGGATTTATAAAGTTGAATTACATCAGGTTTTGAAGGTAAGTTATCACCCTGCATTCCATAACATATGCCAATGGATTGTGCACCTGCATTATAGTATATGAAATCAAAGTCAAGATGCCTTCTGGTAAATGAGGACCGTTGATGGTCTATATGTTGATGAAGTTGCTGATCAGAGATCCTCACTGTCCATGTATGTGGGCCATCAACGAGATTTTCACAACACGTGGACTATGGATGAAGACGATCTTGGATCAATGAGGTTTTCGCCTTGTGGGCCGTTAATATGTAGGGCATGCTGAATGAACGATCCAGATATAGTACCAGGGGCAGAATGGACAAGCTTCTTTTGAATTTATAACCAAGAAAATCAACAATTTAAGCTTTATATATATATATATATATATATATATATATATAATTATATATATATAAAGGTGAACTATGGTGGTACTAGAAAAATGTGGGGCCGAGATGATGTTCAAGGAATCCACCCATCTATGAGACACATCACTTCAGATCATCTCTAGTATCCAAAACTAAGCTCAATCCAAAATTAATGTGGGCCACATCAAAGGAAATAAGCTGGAAGAGGCCCACCCTTGAAATTCACAGTGGCTCACCTCCATCATAAGATAGCCTGAATATTTGTTAGACCCTTCATCTATTGGATATGAAGGATTTGAACAAACCTTCACATATTTTATTCTAATTTGGTTAGCTTGGCTTCCACCGTCACAAGCATTTCAAGCCGAGAGATAAGTGTGGATCAATCGCATATTTGATCTTATTCCTAATCACACATGTTTGACTTTATTTATACTGTGTATGGTTATACATTTGAATTGAACAACAACAATATACACAATATGGTGGGCCCCTGTTATATTCTGTGGTGGACATTCCCTCTTAATATCTTCACTATTCCACAGCTCATCTTAGTTTTAGATGAAGCTAATTTTTAAACTCTTTGGCTTTCTAAAGCAATGAATCTTACGGAAGGGTTAAATTCCTTGAACACAACACTGGCCCCACGTCTACTTACCATCATAAGCCTATGACGATACTGGCACCATTGGATTAATGATTTTTAACTTTTTAAAACCATTGTAAACACACACACACATACATAGGAAGAAAATTACCGAATAACCTAAATTTAGAGTGAGATTTGATTGAACCACGTGTCACTTTTAAAAATGGGCTCCATATAAAGGTGGGTATCAAGTCAAGTCGAACCGGATTAGGTCCAACTTGACTCGGTCCAGTTTTTGCAAGTACCTGACCCGAACTCGATTCGATATGGGACCGAGTCCAGCAGGGTTGACTTAATCCGAACCGATTCCTTGCTGGCTTGACCCGAACCGAGTCCAACTCGGTCAAGAAAACCGAGTCGGATCAAGTTGTGTCTTTCCGATCGATTCGAACTGGGCTAATTCAAGCCGAGCTGGACACTTTGGTGTTAGGAAGGAAACAGGAGGAAAATCAAGAGAGAAAGATGGAGTGAAAGGAGGAGAAGAAGAAGGAGAGGAGGGTAATCGGAAGAGAAAGGAAGAGAGAGAAGGAGGGAAGGAGAGGAAGTCGGCTCGAGCTGTGGTGCCCCATAGGTTTATCTGGCGATGCCGGTTCAGGTTTTTAGGGTTTGGGTAGAAAAAATGTAAATGTAAAAAATAATAATAATGATAATAATAAAATAAAATAAAAAATAAAATTAAATTAAAAAAAGAGAGAGTAAAATCTGACTTTATAATACCTAATTCCGGTGCAGATCGGACCAAATCTGATCGGATCGGATTCCAAATCAGATCCGATCGAATTGCTACATGACCCGAACTTAACTTGGTATGGCATCAGATCTGAGCGGGTTTACTCAATCCAACCCAACCCTGGCTTTCAGTTTGGGTCAGATTGGATCTGACTAGTTCGGTGGAGTCGGGTCGGATCCTGCCCACCTCTAGCTCCATATAAAATAGGTTTGAAAGTTATTCCATGAGTACAAGAATACAATGGTTGATATTATTAAATGACTGCACCAATGATATCCAGACACCGAGTTCTACCAGGCCATGAAGCGGTGGCATTTCATCGGTTAGCTGGACACCACGTGCCTCTCTTCAAGAAGCGTCTGATGAACCAATGATATGCCATCACGTGCCAGATGAAACCTAGTTTTACCCTTGCCTGACTGAATTCACTCTGTGAATGTGGGTTGAGAGAGAGAGAGAGAAACCTGATCTTTCAAAGTTCCCCATCAGTGCTCCAATAAGAAGCATTATAGCAAGCTTGGAAAGGCAGCCACTTTCAGTGGAGGCAGCCATTATGTTGTCTAATGCCTTTCATCTATCACAGATGGCCCCTTATATAGATGGATGGTCCCAGTCATCAAACAAGCGCGTCGACCCAGCTTCATCCTACCCAGTCAATCACGCCATGGATATTAAACTCCCCCAACTAAGAATTTAAGTGGGAGGACTCCACTTCTTCAATTTCCATCTATCATTCCTTAGATTTTATCCCTCGTTTGGAAAACTCCAATCTAATCCTTTTCTGCGCCGCTCCTATTGGCTCTCTTTTACGTGATTTTAATTACCCGCCTCGGACGCTAGAGCCCGTGCAAGAAAAGACTCTGTGGGGCCCACCGTGATGTCCGCCCGTTAGTTGCGCTGGCTCATGTTACGTCTTCGGTCAAAAAATCTGACAGATCACAGAACTCAAGTGGGCTACACCACAGGAAACAGCGGGGATGGGATACCCACCGTTGAAGGAAACGGATTGGCTAGCAACTCCCCCTGCCACCAGCCAATGGCTGGTGGTCGGTATTGTGTGGGCCCCACCATGATGTATGTGTTTCATCCATGCGGTCTATCTATTTTTATAGATCATATTATGATATGATACCAAAAATTAGGTATATCCCAATCTCAAGTGGACCACATTATAGGAAACAGTGTTGAATGAATGTTAACCATTAAAAGCTTTTTGGGGGCTATAAAAGTTTTGGATCAAGCTTATGTTTGTTTTTAACCTTCATCTCAATCTTTATGACCTAATCAACAGATTGGATGTCAAATAAACAGTACAGTAGGCCTTAGGAGGATTTTAATGGCGGATATCCAATCATTATTGTTTTCCTGTGGTGTGGTCCACCTGAGATTTATATCCCTCTAATTTTTGGGTTCAAGATATAAAATGATCCGTAAAAATGGATGAATAAAATGGATGAGACACATACATCATGGTGGGCCCACATAGCACTAACCACCAGCCACCCGGATGGTGGGAGGGGGAGTTGCCAATCCATTTCCACCGTTGAAACCTTCGTGGACGCCACCTTATGTTTATACGAATATGTATGGATGTAATAATACTCCTCAAGACTACTACAACATTTAATGTTATATATAAACAGGATTGGACCCTTAGTCCTAACCCTAATACTCCAAACCTTTAATGCCATCCATCCCGCTGATTAGGTGTTACTCGGTATTACCTTAGTGTGTGTTACCGTTACCGTGTGCTCCACTTTAATGATTTCTTACATAACCACGCCGTTGATCTGTTTCTACAGGCCAGTTTAGAATGTTTTCCAAAAATTAAGCAGATCCAAATCTTAGATGGACAACATCACAGGAGTATTGAATGACCACCATTAAAAACTTCCCAGGGCCCACAGTAATGACCACGCAATGTTTTTTTTTTTTCATCCAACCCATTGATAAGGTCAAACAGACCTGGTTGAAGGCAAAATATAAATATCAACTTGATCAAAAACTTTTGTGGCCCACAAAACTCTTTTAATGGTCTTTCAACACTCTTTCCAGTGATTTGTTCCAGCTGAGATTTGGATCTGCTTCATTTTTTTTGTTCCTTCTAAAATGATATGGAAAAACGAATGGACAGCTTGGATATAAGACAAAATTCATTTAAGGTGGAACCCACACCCACTAAGATGTTACCCGGGATAACAGGTAATCCGCTTCCACCATGGGACGCGGATTTCCTGCCAAAGGAAGTTCCTGCACCGGGGGACGTAGACTTTGATGTTTTTGAGAAATCTATTCTATCCATACGTTTTGTGAGATCATTTTAGTGCATAAGGCTAAAAATAAGCCGGGTCCAATACTTAAAGAGAAATTTCCAACTGTACGACCCATATATGGCCCATCAACCTTTTGAAGCCCACTCGCTTTTCACCTCCCAGAATACTCCCCAGCTGTACGGCCCCATTTCTCAGGTCGAAAATGCCCCTGCTTTGCCCCTCTTCAATATGTGAGTGCTGGGGCTTTCTTTTGCTACGGATTATAACGTAGCTATAGCCGTAGCTATAGCCCAACAACAATGTACTTCGATATATCGAAGTTCATTCGATTATCGAAAAGGTCCAAAACTGTCCAGCGAGTTTGTCTCAAAATTCCTTAAGTTTCGATATATCGAAGTTCATTCGATATATCGAAAAAGGTATTTTACCTTTAGCTACGGATTTTAACCGTAGGCAAAACTGTATTCTGTGCCAATCTATGAAATTTTTTTATTTTTATTTTTTTATTTTTTTTTTTTTTACATGGAGAACTTTATTCTACCTATAATTTTCTCTAATACATATTTATAAAAATACATATATATAAGCATAAAAAAAAATTTTCCATTTTTTTTTTCATTTTTTTCTTGATTCATTACAAGAATATCTTCTAAACCAAAATTAGTTACTTGACGTACCATATATGATTTTGGGGTAGGAGAACTACTTTAGCCAACTAACCTAGTTATTTTTCAAGATTCTATCAGTTCGATGGTCGAGAAAAATCTATTTCATTCACTTTGCGGTTAATTTCATTCACGAAAATTCACGGTCATTTCCGTGCATTTCCTTCACAGTCATTTTCGTGCACTTTTGCGGTTCATTTCGCATCACTTCACCCCCATTTTCATGCATATCACGGTCATTCCGCATATTCCGTGTTGATTAACGGTCATTTCGACGCATTTCGCGGTCATTTCCCTTCACTTCGCGGTCATTTTCATGCATTTACGATCATTTCGCTTCACTCACATCCATTTCCGTGCATTTCACGGTCTTTCGAAACAATTCCGTGTTGATAACGGTCATTTCGACGCATTTCGCGGTCATTTCCCTTCACTTTGCAGTCATTTTCCATGCATTTAACGATCATTTCGCTTCACTTCACCGTCATTTCCGTGCATTTCACGGTCTTTCCAAACAATTCCGTGTTTGATTAAGGTCATTTCGAAGCATTTCGCGGTCATTTCCCTTCACTTCGCAGTCATTTCCATGCATTTAACGGCATTTCCATGCATTTAACGGTCATTTCGCAAAGTGAATGGAAATGACGCGAAATGCGTGGAAAATGACCGTTAATCAACACGGAATTGTTTGGAAAGACCGATGAAATGCTCGGAAATGACTGTGAAGTGAAGCGAATGACTGTTAAATGCATGGAAATGACTGCGAAGTGAAGGAAAATGACCGCGAAATGCGTGGGGAAATGACCGTTAATCAACACGGAATGTGTTAGAAAGACGTGAAATGCACGGAAATGACGGTGAAATGAAGCGAAATGACCGTTAAATGCATGAAAATGACGCGCGAAGTGAAGGAAAATTACCGCGAAATGCGTCGAAATGACCGTGAATCAACACGGAAGTGTTTGGAATGACCGTGAAATGCACGGAAATGACTATAAAGTGAAGTGAAATGAACGTAAAAGCATAAAAATGACCGCGAAGTGAAGGGAAATGACCGTCCGTGTTGATTAACGGTCGTTTCGACACATTTCGCGGTCATTTCCCTTCACTTCGCGGTCATTTTCATGCATTTAACGGTCATTTCG
>JAJHSJ010000009.1:71104465-71314955 GCA_021015155.1 Magnolia officinalis | reverse complement strand
AGCTTGCCCGAGCTCGACTTGACTCGGATCAAACCCCGATTTGAACTTGGATCGAACTAGTACGGTGACTCAATTACTTTGATATTGATGTTGCTCACTAAGTGTTTGATGAAATGACTCAACGAAGTATTGGCTAGTGGCAAAGAAGGTATGTATATGAAACAAATATCATTTTTTCTTGATTTTGATGTCGTCTAGAAGGTATTTGATGAAAATACTTGTAAACAGTTGATGCTATTTTACACACAATGAAAAATTGAAAGTGCAGTCATGTGTTTGGGAAAATATCGCAAATGCTCAATTTTAGCTCGAACTTGGCTCGAACTGGCCGGCTACTGTCCCAACTGAACTGAGTTGGCCAGTCAGGCTGGAAGACCGAGCCAAGCCAAGCCAAGCTGAGCCAAGCTCAAGCTGGGGTCAGCTAGTTGCCTAACCGGGTCGAGCTTAGGCCAGCTTGACTCAGTGTACACCCCTAAGTGTCCTTCTACCCTTGCCTGATATATTTTTGTGAAATGCTCCACCCACCTTACACGTGCAGGAGAGTATTATAGTATGGGGTAGACCGTACCGATTTTAAAAAAAAAAAAAAATAGCGTTAGGATCTGTAAAGCCTGATCAAGATGTATTTTTCATCAATAGGTAATTTATGTTACTGTATGGAAAGCTGTTTTTTCATTGTCATGCCTTTGACCATAATAAAGTAGTGGAATTCACATACATACCGGAGGAGAATCATGTAAATCTAAACTCAATAACTTACATTTTTTTCTATTTTCTTTTTACTATAATATTCTTGTGTGTGGTCAAGTACATCTCGTTCTCCAAACAGTGGCTTATCCTTATTATATACTATAATTTAGTATAATATTTCCTCAAAACTAATATACTTTTTAGAATCAAGCATATGCCAGACTTGTTCTCAAAAATCGAACGGTAGAGCAAAACAAAGCTAACGGTCTTCTATATGCAACATTCACATGTGGGTCCTTTTGACAAGGATCCGCCCGAACGTCCGGTCAGGATATGTTTACGGAGGTAGGTACTTGACCAATGGACCCGATCCTCAATACAAGTGCCAGGTTAGCACGTGCGTGGAGAATAGCCCCTTCAATCTATATTCGCGCAAATCGCCTTAGAAGACATTTAGGCATGCGGTAGAGAAGAGATTCACGAACCGACTTTTCTTTCCTTTTCGCGTCCTAGACCTAGTGCTGTACGTCGAAACAGTAGATGCAGGAACACAGATCTTACTGTGCACATCTTCACCGATATTCCACGTGTGAATTTTTTTTGTCGAGTATAGACCGTTGATCAACCTCCCTTTCACCTCTGTTTAGATCATACAATCATCCTGACTATTGTATATGATCACCGTCTGTGGGGCCCACTCGATGAGTGGTTCAGAACATGATGTGAGTAAGGATGCAGGGATCAGGTCAGCATTCTGAATAGAGGTGTAGATAAGAATGTTCGTGGCAAATCTTAAGTAATTTTACGTCATTGACCGTTGCATGGCCCACCTAAATTTCAAATGGGATTGCACCTAATAACTGAGAGTGATAGGTAACAACTTGATTATGACCGTTCGATTTTTGGGCCGTTAGCAGGCCGAACTTTATGGGCTGGGCCTGCTGGTCTTGCCTTATCGATTTCTAATTTTCTGGGCCTAGACCCGGCCCATTACTGGTACAGAACCTCCACACAACAACAGCCCCACACACTGGATGATCACAGCCATTCATTTGGTGGACCCACAACCATCCTAATGATTGGTGAGCGGTTAGTGGTGACAATGGGCCTGAAGGCCCACCAGACCCAAATGTTTCTATACTACAGAACCGTTGGTTTTCATTTTTCTAAATATCAATTTCTTTATGCATGTGTGGCCCACATGATCAATGGATGGATTATGAAGATTAACCTTCCAAAAGAGGGATTTGATCAATTTCTGGGCTGGGCCTAGCCAGACCTTGCCCATAGTCACCCATACCTCTGGTGGGTCCACAGTGGCCTGAGAATGAATGGCTGATTTATGTTAATTGGTGTGGCCCATCTGTAGTGGGGATCCAATAGATGAAAGTTTATGAGGGGGGGTGGACACCTTGTACGGAGGGGATGGGGTAGGGACCAGGTTGCATTTGGTAATAAATGGTATGGAAGTCTGTAATCCGAATTTAGAAATCCTGAAAGAATGTTTCACTGAGTAAACTGTGGGGCCCACCATGATGTATGTGTCTTATCCATGCCGTCCATCCATTTAAACAGCCCAAAATTAAAGCATATCCAAATCTCAAGTGGACCACACTACAGGAAACGGTGGGGATAATAACATCCACTGTTGAAACCTTCCTAGGGGCCACAATGATGTTTATAAAACACAAATATCAGCTTGATCCAAAACTTCCGTGGTCCACAAGAAGTTTTCAACAGTAAGTGTTCAATTCACACTGTTCCCTGTGGTGTGGTCCACTTGAGCTTTGGATATGCTTCGATTTTGAGTTTATATCATAAAATGAGATGGTAAAACGGATGGACAGCGTGGATAAGACAGATACATCACAGTGGGCCCCACAGAGTTTACTCAGTACGCTCTAGCCTACTCAGTTGCAATCCGCTACGAACAATAGTACATTCTAACATGTCCACCTGTTTCGATACTGTGGCCAATTCAGCCACAACTCAGGGCGAGTCCCAACTCAAACTCGAGACTGAATTTTTCTCAATCAGCCGTTGTTTTCTTAAAAGGATCTTTTTTCCCCCTTTTATAGCAACACCGAGTAGGATTGACATCAAATGATGAATTGTTTTCTATGGGATTCGACTGAAATCATTTAAAGTCGTGACATTCTAACAACAAATAAAGATACCAGTACAACAGTTGTACTCACCACCACCCAAAAGAGCAGAGGCCTGCCTTTATGTTCCCGCTGATAACAGATACATCCAATGTACCACTAGCAACAAAAATGATGAATGAAGATACCCCAAAGCAACCATCCTGCAATCAGGAAGGGACCATTACATTCTTCATAACACAATACAAGTGGAGTTCTTGGGCTGCCAATTCTTCATACAAGAGAAAGGACTTGAATCAGCTGAATTTTACAAGCAGTCGATTCCGGTTTCCTTCCGAAAGGTGACCTTCAATGATCAGAACGAAAGCCTGCAATTGTTTTCAGCTACTGCTATCTTTTGATCTTCGTTTGTAAAGATTAATTCTTGTATCATTGTAGTTCGGATGATTCGTAAGCACATTGACACTGTAACACAGCATACACATACCTCAATACAAACCATCCAAACCGTGGACAACACTGCAGATGGGGCATATCTCCATGAATCAGATATTGGCCGATTCTAACATCTGGTTAATGGGTTTCTCTTTTCTTTTCTTTTTTAATTTGAACCACTGAAAATTTGTATTTTAACCATCAACCATTAATCGGATGTAGGGTGACCAGAATTCAATGGGACCAAAAATTTTGGCATCTTGGATGAAATGTAGATGATGGTTGTACTTTGCCAAAGTAGTTGTGATGTCATTAAACTTGATGGATTCGTCCCCAGGATTATGATTTGCTCCTGAATAACTGACTTCTCAAGATTCCCACTAGTTCATCTACAACTTCATCATTTTCTGTTAGATACTGCTCAGCTTCCAGCTTTTCTTTGAAAACCTCCCCATCAATGTTGTAACCATTTTCCACTCTAGAGATGACTCCATACTTAGAAGCCAGCTCCAAAACCTCGGCTACACGATAAATGCCCTGGCCAAACCGTATCTCCAGCTCAGCCTTCTTCATTGCAGGTGCCAGTTTGTTTTTCACAACTTGCACCGCGACATTGATGCCACTAATCTGAATGGCAAACATTCAATAGTTAGGACACTAAAATCGCAATATTTCTCATAAACAATTCAATTTGGTTGGATTCTTTAAGTGCATTAGGACCGGCTTTCAGTGATCCAAACCGTTCATACAATGGGCCCCCTGGTGGATGGAAGACACAAGAAATACTCCCCCTTTTATGATCTTAGCAGGGCTCCCGGTAGATAGCACCCTCCGATAGGGAAGCGTGCCATGGCCCATCCTATTATGTGGCCAACCAAATCAACAGCTTAGGTTACTGAGAGATGGGGCCAGTGTACTATTTGTGTGCCAAACAAAACGTTGAATTGTATATAGAATAAAACCTCATCATCAGTCTCAAGCAGGCCTTTTCTCATAAGTCTCATGCGTATTGCTGCATAGAACTTCAAGGCGTTTCCACCGCAAGTTACCTCGCTTGCATGCCCGAAACCTTCGACTGCTCTCAACTTTGATCGGACCTGTACACAAGATATCACAACACGCAAATAATCAATGCATTTGAAACATGTACAAAAGGAAAAATAACAGTAGAGTTTTCAAGATAGAACAGCGCATCTACCTGGTTAGTGAAAATCAGAAGAGTCTGGGACCTGCCCAAAGAATGATGAAGTTTCCGTAGTGCTTGGTTCATCAATCGTGACTGTATATCTGGGCAGGTTACATCTATCACGCCATCAAGTTCACATTGTGGAACAAGTGCCGCTACCTGTCACAGTAAACAGCTTATTGAAGTTGAAAAAAGAATGAGAACATAAACAATGGAACTATTATCAACAGTTAATGGCTGAGCTTTGCTTAGCCCACACTCATGTGCAAGTCTGCTAATGCACAGGCCAACACATATGCCAGTGTGGCAGACAGGTGCAATATCCAAGCCATCCATCAGAAGCGTAACACTATCTAGATTCCCCATCCCAAGAATCAGATCCACCCACTAGTCAGATGGGTTGCATTTAACTCAACAAATGTATGGTTGTGAAAAAATCGGCCAAAGGTTTCTGGGCCGTCCATTTATTTCTAATGTCATGGCACACTGAGTGTACCACCTTTACCTTTGGGTATAAGATGTACACAGTGAGGTCCACTTGATGGATGGCTTGGATATTTCACCCGTCTGCCAAGCTGGCACCTTGGTGGCTTGTTCATGTTAGATGGACGGACAGATGGATGGATCATGCGTGTGTCTTTGTATGCATGTGTGTGCATTCATGGATGGATCGTCGATTGGTTGGATGAATGGATGGACCCACCATTTTCCCCATGTTTTTCCCCTAATGATTCCTTGAGTCAACTATACGTGCTTTTAGGCCACAATTACAGCGAAACTTATAATTTGATTCCTAAAATATGCAAAAATGTGCTTTTTCACTATTATTTGATTCTTAAATATGTAAATATGTGTATTTTAGCATCTCCTGAAGTGTCACTGCAAAATACCAACATCTTCCCCATGTTTCTCCAATGTTTCCCTAAGTCAGTGTTACATGCTTTTAGACCACATTAAAGAGGAACTTATTATGTATGTCTTTTTTGCAATTATTTGATTCCTAAATATGCAAATATGCGTATTTTAGCATCTCCTAGTGTTTCATTGAGAAATTCCACCATTTCTCCATGTTTCCCCGTATCCCCAACCAGTGATACATGTAACGATACGTCGATACCGATACTACAAACACTGCTCACAATAAACCAAATATCCATATCTGATCACTCCCAAACAAATAAGGAAACCGACTAAACTCAGAAAAAGGAAACTATTTCTAGATAAAATTAGAGGCTGACTCGAGTTAACACAACCATAAGATATAGGAAACTATCACCCATAAGAAAATAAGAAACAATCTTAAACAACTAAACCTAAATATGGAACTTGTTAAAACTACAAATATAGCAAAAAGACAGCCACACTCCTACTCCTGTAAGTTAAAACATTGAAAGCAAAGTTGTTTTGTGAAAATAACTTCACCAAAACCAAGGCCTTATGAATAGATATCACTGGACTACTTCAGAAAATCAGCCATTGGAGCAGAAAGTTCTCAACATCCAATCACAACTACACCAAAACCCACAGAATTTTTTTTTCTTGGACTTCTTCCAGATTTCCACCAGCCAATGTCGATCCCGAGAATCCCAGACAATTGTTCTTGTAAGGCAGTTATCAATGCTTGCATTACCAACTCAAAAAAGAAAAGAATAAACCATCTTAGAACCTTGAGGCAGTGAAGAAAATGGGTGTGTCATTTATTACTACAATTAAATGATTGTATGAATTTTACGACATATGATGCTATTACAGTTTGTGCTTGTACGATGTTTAAGATCACCCTTTGCATGTTTCATTAATCGGTTCAATGGTTTGATGATGCAGAGCTGCACATCATTGATCTAATAGGCCCTGATATGGATGGACCATGCCCAAAGATTTTGCCCACTGAAAATACTACCAATTCAATCATGGCTTGTAAACAGACAGTTATGCACTGTACCAGATAAAATGCAAAGCTGGCCAAATATTGGATGTCAGATCTTACAATCTGGGGAAGTTTTCAAGCATTGTACATCAAATGTGGACTTATAAGAACAATGGTACAGACATCAAACCATGGCACCATTTATACAGAATCAAGGCACAGGGATAGTGTACACCTCATTGGGCCAAGGATCAAATAATACCTCATTGTTTCACGTCAATTTCATTGTCAAGTTACTTGTATTACATCAAGTTAGGTTTCTTCATATAAACTTCTAACAAAGGATATTAGCAATTTAACACATGAAGCACCGTAACGAAAATAGCCATGAATAGATTATCCATTCTCCACCCGTTGCTTTTTCCACACTACTTTTTGAGAAAAGGAATAATAGCCAAACCACTCCATGCCCAAGCCAGTGACAAGGTCTGATTGATAAATCTCAATTAACTAGTCCATATTTAAGTATACAAACTTAAATATGAATTTTTTTTTAAATGGAATAATTACATGACCTTAACTAACCCCACCGGGATACAAAGCAATATGAAGAATAAACATAGAACAATTTCACTCAAGTAAAACAAATGGAAGGGAACTGTTTAAGACTTTTGGGGGGAAAAACATTTACTTACACTATCAACCACAATCACATCTAGCGATCCGCTTTTGACCAGAGTATCTATTACATTAAGGGAATTTTCAGCACAATTAGGTCGCGCTATAAGAAGATTCTCAGTGTTTACGCCGATGGATTCTGCAAAGGATGGATCGATGGCATTCTCTACATCAAGATATGCACAATATCCTGCAAATTAAAGAATCATAATCATTTAAGAGAACGGTAATACACTATCAAGAAAAGAGATGTTGAGACCATTGAGGTGCTACAAAAAGGACCCAAATGAAATTTGATGAAACCTAGAATCGCATTTCCAATTTCCAGGTATGGATACAAGAAATGGGTAAAACCTAGAATCGCAATTCCAGGTATGGCTACAAGAAATGGGTATACAACTCCCTGTTTCCTAAAATTCATGACCCAAATGTAGATACGGATATCCTGCAGCATGCTATTTGATTTTTTGTCCCCTCTTTTCTACTTCAAATAGTTTACCCCTGCCGTTAATGTTTAGCTTCATTAAATACTGTATTGTTTGTACACTCTCTCTAGCACCCAAAATTTAACAGGATTATTAACATTTGCAGAGATTTTAGAGGGAGACTGTTTTTACAAAATTCACTAAATATTGTATTGTCTGTAGTCTTCAAATGAACTTCAGGTTTTACATTCAAGCTCTCAAATGTGCATGCACAGACAAAACTGTCAAATTACACTGAAAGCAAAATCTCACACGTTCCTACTGTTCAATAGAAACCAAGTAGACTTGTTCCTAATATTATAATATGAAAAACAATTGGGAAAGGTAAGAACCTCCAATCTTCTGAGCCTCTTTGACAATATGAAGTGCCAGCGTAGTTTTGCCTGATGCCTCTTGCCCATAAATTTCAACAATTCTCCCCTGTGTTGCAGATCTTTCCGTAAGTCAGATATCTAAAGACATATTTTGATTAAGCTAAGTCCTTAAAATATGGTGAAGCAAAAGTTGTTGCTTTCTATAAACTAAAATGCATGAGTTTCAGTCTCAAGTAAAATTCCCAAATCCCTTAAATGAAATAGCATTGTGTAGTGAATTGTAAGGACAAGAAAATCATAAATGACTAGCATAATCAAATATTCATCGGAAATGATCATATGTAAGTATGTAACAGATCAGGATGGCAAGCTGTACTTCAGACTTTCCTACAGCAACAGATAAATAATAATAATAATAATAATAATAATAATAATAATAATAATAATAAAAAAATAAATAAATAATAAATAATCGTCCTAGTAAGCATAAAAAGCATCCTGACTGATAGGATCCAATGAGCAGCAGAAAGTAAAGTTTATTAGAGTATGATATTTTGTAGGGGATAATACAGTCATTCACTTAGCTGCATGGTTTTGCAATATAACAGTTACGGTGCACCCCCACTACACTATGCAGATGCAATGACACGGGATGCTATATCATGTGGTATTAGCCATTATTTTGGTCTATTAAAGGCAATTATACTGCTTAATATTAAATTACTTCATTGATTAGGCTTAACTAAAATCATAATGACATTAATAGTAAATTAAATATACTTATAATATTATTGTGGTCACATGCAACAGCTTCAGAAAACCTGGATGATTTATCAAGGACTTTAATTTTTGTGAGAAGACCTAATGTTAGCATTAAATGCTCACATAGGCCTCTGTTTCATTTTGTATAGGCTTTCTACCAGCCAACGGTTATACGCAAAAGAACTTAGCTACCTGCTCTGCTCATCAAGCTCTATTTAGTCTCTAACACTAACCGATCTGGATCCTAGTAGTTTCGACAAAGCCAGGCTTTGACCATGTCTCCCAAACAATCATAGTAATTCATTCACCAGCCAAATAATTCATCCATTATTGATGTATATTCAACTGGGATAATACTATACATTCATAACAGAACTCCGTAGCTGTAAAATACAATATAGCCTTTCTACGAATTTTCTGAACTATTTAGCTTTTGATGAATTGAATCAATTCATCAATATTTCTCTTATGTCCATACTTGAGCTAAAAATGCACCAAATCACCCACTCTGAAATGTTTGCCTTTGAGCATGAGAACATTCCACAAAGAAGGCAGTTGTGGAACAGTTTTGTCTTGAAAACTCATAAAGTACAAATGATGGCCTCTAAGTTTCAACCATTTTGATGCCAAAGTTATGATTACCTTAGGCAATCCTCCTACTCCAAGAGCCAAATCAAGTTTTAAAGAGCCTGTGGAGATAACAGGTGCATATCGCGAACCAAAGAACCGCTGCAAAGATAACATAGATTCTCTACCAAAATCACCAGCAAGTCGGGAGAGAGCCAGATGAAGCGCAGCATCTTTCTCTGTCACTTTGCCATCATCAGCATATGGCTGATCTTTTTCATATTCCAATGCAGTTTCAGCTGGAAACAAGTGACCATTCAAATTGGTAAAGATTAAATTAAATGGCCTACAAAAGACCAAGGAGCTACTCTTGTCATCAAGAAGTCTATTGAAAGAATGGCCTTCTGTAGATTTAGCTTTCCACTAGCAAATAAACTTATAAACAGGCAACATTTCATGAATTCTACATGGCAACCTAGTGCTTAAAAATTATAATATATGACAATGGTGGTGGTGAAACTGCATGTGCATGAACTTACTACTCTTCCATCAAAAAGCATCTTGCAAGGGTGTCAACTAATTTCAGCTGTTATAAAGAAAGCATTTAGTTCATAGTCCAAAAAAACAAGAACTTCTTTCTACACAATTGGTGGGGCAGATAAGTCCACCACAAAGTGAGCAGCAAAGTAAACAGAGTTGGAAATTTTTGCATCAGTTGCAACTCTGTTATGACTTAGGAGTATATGCCCTTATGCTAACAGCCAACCACTTCTGTTTATGTTTTATTTCTCTATTCAATTAATGCATAAAAGAAATAACTACCTAATCAAGCCACCTATAACCTCTCAAACATGCGCCATGAGAGAGAGAGAGCACAAGACTTGTCAAATTTACAAGAGACTAAATTTTAGGGCTTTTGGCATGTTTCTAAAACAAGATATGGAGTTTTCAGGGTTAAGTTGAGATGTTTCTATTGGGATTGGTCAGCAATTTTCTTGTAATGGGCTGATTTGTTGTGTTTTTTGCCGCAGGGCTTTATTTTTAATTAAATTCATTGGCCAATTAAAACAAAGAGTTTCAGCAAGTCTGTTAGCAGGACAAGAATATATTGGAGCAGGAACATTCTGCAAAGGCATAACCATTACACCTTTTCCCTTCACTTCATTTAACTGTTGAAAAGCGCCAAAAATGTCAATCAGAACAAATACCACAGATAGGTATTTTTAATATTGTGCTTCTAACACTAAAACGCGAAAGAAATGAAAGCAAAGGTGTAGAGACTGCACCTATCCAGTAAATGCCCTAGCACAACACAGTTTGTAGGCTCTTGCAAAAAAGACCCTAGAGTTGAAATGTTGAATTTTGAAGAAACTAATGCTCAAAATCATTCTCATGTGAAACTAAATGGGAAATGTTTGGACACAAAATCAACCCATCTACACATGAGAATTTCGACAGGAGTTCCTATCTATAAAATGAAACAAATGAAATTTGAGAAGGGTTAGATGCTGAGAATTGTAGTTCAATGGAACAGGGGTGGGTTTCAACATTGAGATCTTGGGTGCGAGCCCAGCTTACCTAGAGAGAGAGAGAGAGAGAGAGAGAGACTATCAATAAAAAGGGCACAACATGAGCCAACATTTTGAAGAACAAGCATATAGTTGAACCTGTTCATACGTATCTCAAGTCACACAGGAAAAAACAAAAACAAAAAAACAAAAAAAAAAACAAAAAACAAAAACAAAAGTATAGCTTGGGTGGATGATAAAAATCAAATTTAGTGGATGATAAATATCAATTTGCTTCATAGTAACCTGGTTGCAATAGAGTCTCAACAGCCCTTTCACATACTCGGCTCCCCCTAAGATCGTGGTCTTCGGTTGGCTAGTCAGCAAGAAGAAAATCCTTACAGTAAATAATTTGAGGAGAAGGGGGATGGTCCTTGCAAACATCTGTCTATGTTGTATGAGGAATGAAGAAACAGTCGATCATCTTCTAGTTCATTGCCCTTTCATCACTAGAATTTGGTCTGATTTTTGTTCCTGGTTCAACATCAGTTGGTGCATTCCTGGAGCAGTGGATCAATTCCTTCATGCTTGGCATGGGGTCAATATAGGTAAGAATAGGACCACGTTGTGGAGGATGGTCATTCGCGCTGTTTGGTGGTCGGTTTGGGAAGAAAGAAATGGGAGATGTTTTACAGATGTTTCAAATTCCGTAGAGGTTGTTATCTCAAAGGATAAGCGTCTAATGATTGAATGGGCTATTCATGAAGAATTTTTGAAGAGTTGTGATCTTAATTTTATTGAAGCTTAGTTGAGTCTACCTTCTCAGCAAACTATCTCTCCATTTTCTGTAATCTTTTGTTTCTTAATATAAATGTCACTTTTCAAAAAAAAAAAAAAAAATCGGAGCTTCCAACCTTTGAATTTCCTATGGTTCCAGGATGAGCAATTGACATTTTCAAGCAACTAAAAGTTGATGTGTTTTATGGGAGGGTTACGAATGGCGAAGAAAATAAGCCATCTCTTCATCCACTGCACAATGAGAACACAAATGGGTAAATGCTTACCCTTTTGGCTCAATATCACATTAGTTGAAGATCCATTTAACGAGTGGACAGGTGTCCTTTGTGTGCAGCGGGGAGATTCTCTAATTCTTCCTTACACATCCTAAAGGGTGTTC
Source organism: Magnolia officinalis (assembly GCA_021015155.1). Taxonomy (NCBI): domain Eukaryota; kingdom Viridiplantae; phylum Streptophyta; class Magnoliopsida; order Magnoliales; family Magnoliaceae; genus Magnolia; species Magnolia officinalis. Next base: position 71,303,181 of record JAJHSJ010000009.1, on the reverse strand, counting down.
AGAAATACAAAATTAAAGTATTTGTAGTGATTTCATAATTTATGAAAGTGATCGAGAAAATCAAAGCTTGAAGCATATCATGGGGAACAATTAAAGAACTTTCCAATGTTAATGTACACAATCCTAATAGCCATTGGGAATGGGAGGAGGTAGGCAAGGGAGGTTTTAGGAGAAGAAGAGAGTTGACTAGAATTCCCCCTACTGGCTACTGTCTACTTCAATTCTAATGATAGCTCAATGGGCAACCCAGGCTGAAAAATTGGGCAGCCCAGGACCCACCAGAAAAGGTGGAATTTTTTAAGATGAAAGGGGGATTGTCAAGAATGATTGATCCAATTCAAGAAGCATTAAGGATTCAATGGAGACAAGGAACTAGCACTTTAAGGTTTGAAAAATCTTCGGTCTTCTTTTTTGGGTCAGGCAATAGAGGAGAATTCAACAAATGTTAGATCCTGGGTTCTAGATGAAATCCAATACCTTGGAGGCTCACCCCGGTTATTGTCTTAATGTTGGACATTTGAAACTCTTCAAATACCGAGCAATCCCGTATGAGTGAAAAGATCATCTTTGGGTATTTGGCATCTCTACTAATACAGATTAGTACGTGTTCAATTTTTGGGGAATCCTGACCTCTTTATGCTTATGTACTCAAACAGAATAGGGGCTCAAAGCCTCAAACCCAGTATTTCATTGTTTAGCCATATGGTTTCTACCATTGAGATTTAGGCTCAAACTGAAAGTGAAATGCTGATACTTGTTAAAGTAGGCAGATTAAGTTTCCTCATATTCACTAACCAATAGGTATTAAATAAGAATAATAGAAACTGAAAGCATGGTTGGTAATGAGAAGTAAGAATAACAGAAACTGAAAGCATGGTTGGTAGATGAGAAGTAAGAATAACAGAAATTGAAAGCATGGTTGGTAAATGAGAAGTTATACCTTCGTAAGAAAGACAACGGTGTGTACCAGTTGAACCACTTACATCACCTCTTCCGCTCTAAAAGATCAAATAAAATAAGATTATAATCCAAGTACAATGAACTTCAAAAAACAAATATGTAAAAAATTAAAAGATTGCATAATTTCAAGTCATTCAAAATAAATGATGATGATTTTTTTTTTAAAAGGTAACACTTGTAGGGATTGAACCCTAGATCACTCACACACACTACACTATCTGTACCAGTTCATCTAACGAGCAGGAGACAAAGGTGATGAAGATGATGAAGATGACGATGACAATGACGATGATTCGAAATAAATGTAAAAGAATAGATTGGCAGTCTAAAGAATCAAGGAATATGCGACATCACATAGCCATCAATGCACCGGAAGTAACAAACACGGTCAAATGAATTTAAACAATACTGTTATAGATGACAGAATCCTATAAATTGAACCACAACAAACCCTTATGAGTGCATCTTGCAATAAAGAATATCATACTACTTCACGATAATTAAAGATTTATCATTTATCCTTCTAATTTCATAACAAATTTCAGTAGGCATGGTTAGCAAATTTATGATCAGAGAGCCAATTGTAGTTTGAAGATGAACCAAAATGAATATCAGAAATCAGCTCGGGATGGCAAGGACATCCATTCCATGCGACATCTTAACAAGGCACAACTGCTATCAAGAAGACATGAGAAGACACTGTCCATTTGATGCCTAGAAGTAACCCATTCAACATCTTAACAAGGGACAAACACTGTCAAGTATATATGATAATACCAAATACATTTGGTGCCTAGTGAAAGGCATGTCAGCAGCAGCCGCTGCCCGACTACATGAGGCTTTCTAAGAGAACTCCTACAATATATATAACGGGCACCAGGATATCTGACCTGAAGTACCCTTTCTTTTGCTACCTTTAAGAAGCTTTTAGAAGAAGATTACAGCATTGTTGATTCAAGAAAAGCCAAGAGTGAGGAGGATATGTCCTCCACATGGTAACCAACCGTTCTTGACAAGAAAACTTGAGAGGACAAATGGTGGACTCATCTTCATTGGAAACACTTGCCATCAATGTAGAAGTAATAGAGGCCACCAAATGAAAAGGAATGACTAAAGAGGGTCGATCCAACACACTTGACTTAAACACCACATACATGACGACATCTGAAACTTCGGAAACCATCTTTAAGAATCTCATTTGAGACCACAAATGCCATAAGGTGACATACAACAAATCACGAGTGATTCTGATATTGAGAACTAATCACAAACTGCCAGCTGCATACCAACTAATCATGCAGCCCAATCTTTCCAGCCAAAGCACCGTGTGCAATATAATCAATCCATGTAAATGGAACCCACCCACCATTTTTTAAAGGTGTGTGTGTGTGTGTGTGTGTGTGTGTGTGTGTGGAGAGAGAGAGAGAGAGAGAGAGAGAGAGGCCAATTCACTTGTCGCTTGGGCCATGCCATCAAAATCAAAGGATGAGGTGATGGCCTAACTCAATATAAAGTGTGGCCCACATAATGACTGGATTGGCCTGATTTTAAAGACACCCATCATTTACATGGCAGTGACATGGATATCCTGCACAAGAGACTTTGGAAGGAAAGATGGACTAAGCAGTAAGCTTGCATGCATCTGGCCATGAACCAAACATCTTCCAAGCCCATCCATGGCAAACCTGCCAAATGAACAACCCCGATCAACAACCAAGGGGGCTCCTCTAGCAAAGATGTGAGCCTTTTGTAAACTGTAAGTTACTTACTAGTGGTGTCTGGGGGAGGAACTTACAGGTAAGTTACTCTCAACCAGTAAGTTACTTACAGGCCAATGGATTCTCTGCTCTTTTTTTCTTTTTCTTTTTGAAGACTGAACCGATTCATTTTTAAATTTGAAAAAGAAAGGGGAAAACACAAGTTTGATGCTTTTCATGTCCTCTTTTTTCCAATGTATTGAAAACGGGACAGGCCCCGATTCGATAAGGCCGTGACAGTGGGGCACACTCTCATCTATTGTATGGTTAATCCACACCATCCATCAGTTTTTGCCAACTCATTTTACGGCTTGTGCCCAAAAATCAAGGTAGTCCACTTATCATATGGGCCACAGTGTACAAAACATATTGAACAATTTTTAGCGCTCCATTGTGAACTGAACTGATTTTTCTTTGAAGAGATATGATACTCAGGTTGTGTATGACGCTTGATACACAAGCACCCAGACATTGTACACATGGCATATATTAACTCAAATAAAACAAACTAGATTGTCTGGACCATTGTTGCAAAATCAAAAACCCAATATCAAATTGGTTGAACCATCCTAACCTCTAATTCGTGGGCACTTATTTGTGTAAATGGGACAATTGGATATTTTTCATTGTTAATTGTCCAATAAACATCCACGAATCCATATATAAGCTCAACATTTGGTTCATGAAACATCTACACTGGGTAACATGTGGCGTGTGTATCATCCATCACACTCCACCGAAGTATTAGAGTATTAGAGCATTCCTAAGTGCCTCTGTATCATCCATCAGACTCTACCAGAGTATCAGAGTATTCCTAAGTGCCTGCATATCATCCATCATGCATCTGACTTGTGGGATTTCTTCAAAATCTCTCTCACATGTAATATCGTAAACATATTTTGGATTGAAAATGAGAGTTTTTGGTTTCCTTGTTACTTACCTTAAGTTACTGTTCCACATTACGGGCATTTTGAATATGTGGGCCCACTTTTATGGCTCACCTGAGGATTACTTTAGCCCAAGAATCAACTCAACTATTCATCTAGATAGGCTTAACAAAATGGCATACTTAGTGCCAAGATTTCTTATGTCTCAATCAGATTTTGGAACGATTCCCCACTCCAAGCTCTGCTTGGTGTGAACATACAGCTTCTTACCTGTAACCATCTTACAAGCTACCCAAAAACAAAAACCAACTTATGTGTAAGTAACTTACAGGCATCCAAACGCACCCTAAAGACTTCAAATGAAGCCATGATTCATCCCAAGGACTACAACCTATTCAAATCGAATCGATAATAACAACGAAAACCGAAAATCATTCGAATTCAAATCATCACCAAAACATAAACAGAGAAACATGGAGAAGAAATTTGAAGAGAGAGAAAGAGAGAGAGGAGAGAGAATTCAGTACCCGTTGGAGAGAGTAGAGGAGTGAAGAAAGGGGAGATTTCCAAATGCAATTGAAACGAATCGGTTGCAGAAATGCAGGAGAGGAAGAAGAAAACGAGAGGAATTTTAGGGCTCTCATCTGAGATTTTCTCTGCAAAGATAATGGAAAAGAGAGAGAGAGAGAGAGAGAGAGAGAGAGAGAGAGAGAGAGAGAGAGATTTTAAATAAATGAAGATGAGAGATTTAGGGTTTTTGAGCTGGTGAGAAAATGGCGCCATTTGCTGGGATGTCCCGCTCTTTTATACGCGGCGAGTTATTTGATACTCTGGCTGCGTATAGCGCTTGATACTCAGGCACTTAGAAATGGTAAACGTCGAATATATAACTCAAATCCAACCGACTAAACTCTAGAATCACGAATCTTGATGCTATATTCTAGAAATAAGAAGTTTTAAAACACTGTTACCTCTGATTTGGGCACACTTGTTTTTGAAACAAGACCATCGGATTTTTTTAATTTTTAGCCGTCCAATAAATGTCTGCTAATCTCATAACCAGATGATAAATAAAATGTAATTTCTGGTCCATTAAACATCCAAGCCTCTACACATAATTTTAACGGTTTATAATTAATTATTTTAATTCAAAATATACAATTTTTAAGTAATTTATAAGTGCCCGTGTATCATTTCATCACACTCTCCTAAAGTTTTTTCTACTGTAGGACTCACTTATGAGCCAGGCTCCTTACTAAATCCTCCCATACTTAGTTTCGATGAATACTCCCCTTATATACGGACGCACATTTACTGGACCAAAGTGCCCCTGTTTTATCTGAATGTGCTATAGCTACGGATTATAACCGTAGCTATAACCGCAGCCATTGAAAATGCCCCTACTTTCAGAAATGTGATTTTGAAAGCTGATGTTCCTTATCAGTACGGTTTATAACCGTAGCTATTGAAAAGTGCATGGACTACTACAAGAGTACCGCCGTTTTTTGTTTTTTACATGGACAACTTTATTCTACCTACATTTTTCTCTATTACATATTTATATAAATATGTATATATAAGCATATAAAAAAATTTCTCTCTTTTTATTCATTTCTTTCTTTATTTATTTAACAAGCATATCTCCTAAACCATAATGAGTTACTTGACGTACCATACTTGATTTTGGGGTAGGAGAAGCTACTTTAGCCAACCAACCTGGTTACTTTCCAAAATTCCATCATGTCAATGGTCGAAAATCCATTTTATTCACTTCGCAGTCAATTTCATCACTTCGTGGTCAATTTCATTCATTTGGTAGTCAATTTCATTCATTTCATTCACTTCGCGGTTAATTTTAATCAATTCACAGTCAATTTCATTCACTCGCGGTCAATTTCAATCAGTTCATGGTGAATTTCATAAACTTAGTGGTCAATTTCATTCACTTCGCGGTCAATTTCAATCAGTTCGCGGTCAATTTCATTCACTTTGTGGTCAATTTCATTCATTTCATTTACTTCGCGGTTAATTTTAATCAGTTCGCAATCATTTCATTCACTCCGTGGTCAATTTCAATCAGTTCATGGTGAATTTCATAAACTTAGTGGTCAATTTCATTCACTTCGCTGTCAATTTCATTAATTTGTGGTCAATTTCATTTACTTCACGGTCAATTTCATTCAGTTAGGAGTCAATTTCAATCAGTTCGAGGTGAATTTCATTAACTTCGCAATCAATTTCAATTAGTTCGCAGTCAATTTCATTCACTTCACGGTCAGTTTCACTCACTTCGCGGTCAATTTCAATCAATTTGCGGTCAATTTCATTCACTTCATTCACATCGCAGTCAATTTCACTCACATCGCAGTTAATTTCATTTACTTCGGGTCAATTACAATCAGTTTGCAGTCAATTTCATTCACTTCATGGTCAATTTCAATCAGTTCGCAGTGAATATCATTCTCTTCATTCACTTCGCAGTCAATTTCATTCACTTCACGGTGAATTTTACTTTTTTCGCAGTCAATTTCATGCATTTCGCGGTCAATTTTATTCACTTTCATTCATTTCGCGGTCAATTCCATTCAATTCACGGTGAATCGTCTTCACTTCGCGGTCAATTCCGTGCATTTTGCGGTGAATTCCATTCACTTCGCGGCCAATTCCATTCATTTTGTGGTGAATTTCATTCACTTCCTTCACTTCACGGTCAAATTCTTTCACTTCGCGGTCAATTCCATTTACTTCTCGGTCAATTACATGCATTTCGCGGTGAATTCTATTCACTTCGCGGTGAGTTTCATGCATTTTGCAGTCAATTCCATTCATTTCGCAGTCAATTCCATTTAATTATCGGTGAATTGCCTTCACTTCGCAGTCCATTCCATGCATTTCGCGGTGAATTCCCTTCACTTCGCGGTCAATTTCATTCATTTCGCGGTCAATTCCATTCACTTCCTTCACTTCACGGTCAAATTCCTTCACTTCGCGATCAATTTCATTCACTTCATGGTCAATTTCATGCATTTTGCGGTGAATTCCATTCACTTAGTGGTCAATTCCATGCATTTCGCGGTCACTTCCATTCAATTCGCGGTCAATTTCATTCAATTCACGGTGAATTGCCTTCACTTCGCGGTCAATACCATTCATTTCGCAGTCAATTCCATTCACTTCTTTCACTTCACAGTCAAATTCCTTCACTACGCAATCAATTCTATTAAATTCACCATCAATTCCATATATTTCGCGGTGAATTCCATTTACTTCGTGGTAAATCCCATTCACTTACATTCATTTCGCTGTCAATTTCATTCACTTCGCGGTGAATCCATTCACTTCATGGTCAATTCCATGCATTTCACGGTGAATTCAATTCACTTCGCGGTCAATTCCATTCATTTCGCAGTGAATTTCATTCACTTCTTTCACTTCACGGTCAAATTCCTTCACTTCGCGGTCAATTCCATTCACTTCATGGTCAATTCTATTCACTTTACGATCGATTCCATGCATTTCGCGGTGAATTTCATTTAATTCCTTTTCTTCGCGGTCAAATTCCTTCATTTCGCGGTCAATTCCATTCACTTCACGCTTAATTCCATGCATGTCGTGGTCAATTTCATTCACTCCATTCACTTCGCGGTCAATTTGATTTACTTCGCGATGAATCGCCTTCATTTCGCGATCAATTCCATGCATTTCGCAGTGAATTCCATTTACTTCATGGTCAATTTCATGCATTTCGCGGTCAATTCCCTTCACTTTGCAGTCAATTCCATTCATTTCGCAGTCAATTCCTTTATTCTGCGGTCAATTCCATAAAGGAAATTCACCGTGAAGTGAACAAATTCATTGCGAAAGTAAACGAACTTGACCGCGAAGTGAGTGAAATTGACCGCGAAGTGAACGAAATTCACCGCGAATTGATTGAAATTAACCGCGAAGTGAATGAAATTAACCGTGAAGTTAATGAAATTGACTGCGAACTGATTGAAATTGACCATGAAGTTAAGGAAATTAACCGCGAACTGATTGAAATTGACTGTGAAGTGAATGAGATGGATTTTCGACCATCGACCTGATGGAATCTTGGAAAATAACCAGGTTGGTTGGCTAAAGTAGCTTCTTCTACCCCAAAATCATTTATGGTACGTCAAGTAACTCATTCTGATTTAGGAGATATGCTTGTTAAATTAATAAAAAGAAAAAAAAAATTATATGCTTATATATACATATTTATATAAATATGTATTAGAGAAAAATGTAGAGGGAAAAAAGTTCTTCATTAAAAAATAATAATAATAATTTGCACAGACTGCCGCGGCACTACTGCCAGTACGGCGGTACTACGGCAGCAGACTATCAAAATTTATTTATTTTTTTTGGCGTAATCCCCCACTGCTTTTGTGGGTCCCATCATGACATATGTGTTATATCCAAACCGTCCATCTATTTGGCGAGCTCGTATTAAGGCTTGAGACAAAAAATAAGACAAATCTAACTATCAAGTGGACCACACTATAAAAGGCAGTGGGGGATTGAACGTCTACCATCGAAACCCTTTTAGGAGTCACGGAAGTTTTGGATCATTATGAAATTTGTTTTTCCTCTTCATCCAAGTCTTTGTGACCTTATGAATAGATTGCCCTATAAAATTTTTAACGGTGAATCAATTTTCCACTGCTATTTGTGGTGTGTCCAGTTGATCTATATATATATAGATATATATATATATTAGATATATATATATATATATATATATATATATATATATATATTATAATGCTCCGAAATGATCTTGAAATATAGATGAATGTTGTGGATATAATAAATGCGTATATGTGGGGCCTATGTAACTTTGATCTCTTTTGAACTGTTCGTACAACTTGGAGTTCGAGGAGCATAGTGCTCGTCTTCGCACACCAGCCAATCTGCTTTCGGAAGGAATGGCGGGGGTATTTTGGTCCGGTGAAAAGTCACCCATATACCAGGGGCGTAGTTTGGTATAGTAAGTTTGGCTAGGCGTCATAAGGTTGCTGGCTTAAAGGTGAGGTGTATAGTAGGGAAAAGCTCCTCACAATGAGAAGACCTTTGATGCTCTGGCAATGTATGCTTGTTCATGCACAGGCACCTGGGAATATTGGGGGTCACCGCTAGTTAAACCATGCATACTCTCCACTTTGGAGTTCTCCATACAAGTGCACTTGCATAATACACGGCTAAAGAAGACTTTGAGCAAAGTGGGCCTTCCATGCATGTAGACCCCACCCCACATACACGACGTGATCAAAATCACGGTTAAAAGACTAGGCGACTCAGAACGACTCAGACCAACTCAGTTCAGTTATGATTAGCTGCACACCAGTTGGTCAGCTCAGCTCTACTCGATCAGTCAATAGCTCAAGCCAGCTTAAGCCGAGTTCAACCTCGCTTGAGTTGGAACGAGTTCGAGTTTGAATTTGAGTTTACGAAATGGGTTCGAGTTTAAGTTATATAGTTTTTAATATATATATAATACATATTATGCTATAAATAATTTATAAATTATAATTTATTTAAGTATATAAATATATACAAAATATTTATACTAAATGAACCCATTCCTAATTGTATCAATTCGAACCGAGTTAAGTTCGGATCCAAGTCAACTTAAATTTAGTATAATTCGGACTCAACTCAAAAAATCAACTCAAGCCAAATCAAGTGGAGCTTTTTCAAATTGAGTCGAGCCAGTTAACTGAGCTAACTCAGTTCGTGTACAACTCATGGCATTGAACCAGATCAGTCCAACTCGGATTAATCACACTAGAGTCTGCCAAGTCTTAAAACTGATTATCTAACTAATGATGGCTCATGGACCAAAAATCGTGAAGATCCTGTCCACAAAACGTTTCTCCATCTACTAATTAAATGTTAAAAGTTGATATGCTTTCTTTATTAACCATCTATTTCTTGGGCCTCACCACGGATTGAGTATGATGCAAAAAATTCCATGATTAGATGATTCTATCCGTCCAACATATGGTTGCTATTTCCAACCTTTCATATGTGATGTTCATAGCCATTGATTAATAAGCCAATCTAACGGTTGAAATCATTAATTTTGGAAGATCCAAACCGTTCACCAAGGGCTGGTTATTTGGTGGGCCATCCATACGTGAAAATGTGAATATGATTGAACCAATAGAGCAAGGGACCACTTTTTGTCCACAAGAATGAAAATAAAAGATATAATTCAATATAAACATTCAACACATGCACATAAACATGCGAAATTTTGACCATCGATTTGGAATGACCTTATGAACGGTTTGGATGGCATATAAACATCACGGTGGACCCCAGGAAGGTTTCAACGCTGAGCATTTCCCTCGCCACTTTTTCATGTCCTTGTGGCCTACAGGACAGTTGAGTTTTGGATTTGACTCATTTTCCAGGCAATACGGATGGACGTGCTGATTTCTCACAGAGATCAGGGTGGGCCCCACGCAGGCAATCTGCTCCTTGGCAGATATTATCTGTTTATTAAAATTATATGTTATGATCATTCCTTGTGATTATTGGGTGATAACCCATTCAAATGATTTGGACCGTTTGATTTTTTAGAGCATTAATGTGCAAGGAGCCCTGGTGCAAAAAAAAAAAGCACTGTAGACACTTACATTTTAAGGGGTTTTTGTTTTTTGCAACGGCCGCAAACTTTGATTACCATAGTAGGATTCTAGGGAAAATACCCCTCGTTTTAAGGTATAAGCAGTGAAAAAGGTTAGGGTATTTTCATCTTAAATGGATTTTTCCGTAATATGAGGTCTAGTTTGATATGTCAGGTTTTGGGTCGGCTGAAAAAGGTGAGGCGGGTCAAAGGTCGTGTCTATTGTAAAAAATTACCCACGGGACAACGCAAAATCGGATTAACCATCCTAACTTCTAATTAGGGAAAATTAGAGCATCTTGATGTAAGTGCTTGCATTAGCTGTTTAGGGCCCACCATATTGCATATGTAAAATCCAGTCCGCCCATCAGGTGAGACCATTATTTGTGCCTCATATATTAGAAACTCAGACGTGCCACATCAGCTGGAACAATTTAAAACACCTACCAAAACTTTAAACTTTAACACCTGAGTTTTGTATCAGGCCGATTTTTGTATTTTCCCTTCATCCTGGTGAGTTAGACTCATTTAACGGGTTTGATGAGAGATACACCTCCATGGCAGTCCAAGGAGAAACCTATGGTTGACATCCAATCCCCATTGTTACATGTAGTGTGGCCCATCCAAGTTGTAGATCTAGATGATTAATGTCCTCAGGACCTAAAAACTGAGAATAGAACTTCATCCACCAGGTGGAGTTTACATACACAACATGCTGGGCCACACAAGCTTAGGTGTTTTACTCGCAATGCTATTTTTAGCCTACATTTTGGAGACAACCAAAACACCACCCAGTCAAATGGCAAATGACATGTAGCACATTCATCTCACTTGCAATTTAGGGCTAAGAAGGAAAAGAGGATCCTATACAAACACCGTTCTCTTGACGGCTTCCTGAGCCATAACCGGCAGGCATGGCCACCAATTGGAACCCAGTCCGAGCCAAGCCCTAACCCTAGGCCAGCCTCAAATGGAAAAGAGTGAAGTAATTGAGGGTCTGCAATAAGTCCAATTTAAGCTCTCTTTTTTCTTAATTTTCTTTTTTTGGGATATCCTCAGGCTAAATGGTTTGGATCATTGAAACAGATTATCTTTAAACTACACATCTACGTCAAATGACACCCACTAATGAGCATCTCAAAACTGTTATAAAGGTGGCCCACTTGACGAACGGACGGGCAATAAGGTTGGTGCAGGCATAGAGGGCGTTAGCTGGGCCCCTGATCCGCGTAGACCAAGGGCGAACACTCATTGTTTACAGCATGGACTACCAGGGTATCTAATCCTGTTCGCTCCCCATGCTTTCGCACGTAATGTCAATGAGCTGCCTTCGCTTTTGGTGTTCTTTAGTAGATCTCCTCAGGCCAGGTCACCCCCGCCTAGCCCATTGCTACCCCTTTTGGCACTGCCGGAAAAGCAGAATCAACTCCAATCTCCAGCTACTACTTCCAAAACAGAAGGCCACTTAAAGCTGCTGATGAGGTGCCCTACCAAACGTACTCTTCTAAGAACTGACCAACAATAAGTGGTGGCCATACAATAGGAAACGAGTACCCCATAGGTGCATCGTGAGTAATAGTAATTACACTGTTTTTGCCCATGCAACACATGCAAATCATACCCTATAAATTTCTGCATAACTCAAAGAAATAAAACAAACCGCCGAAAATGAATATAGATTCTTCATGCCAAAACATGATTTCAGATTCTTCCGGTTTCAACGAAATCCATGACAAAAAACACTTTAACCTACAGTAGATCCACAAAACTTGCTGGATTTGTGCTTGGGAGAGAACAAGCCTAAAATAGCACAGGACTGCTATATATTTGCTGACCTGAAGAGCGTATGATCTCGAGGTTGTGAGATTGCTCTCCCCTACCGAGCAGCCTGAGTGGACGGTGGTGCAGATTCCACAACGTTCTTTGCCAGCATGAACGTGCGCATGGACAATTGCTTGGTGTTTTCTATTATCTGCTCATACCTGAAAAGATGGTACCAATAAATGTGAACAACAATACATGAAAAATATGTGGATACGAAAATCACCACCTCAAGAAAGTATCCATGATGCCATGTACGACTTACACATTGAGATGGTTTGGTCCCATGACCACAGTTCCTGATTTTGAATCGACCTTGGCATCAAGCTTCGCATTGCGGACGAGATTGACAATCCATCTCTCTGCCTCGTCATAACTCATGTTCAGCTTCTCGGCAAGCATGCTGTTAGAATCACAAGAAATGTCAGTGCATTTTGATCAACCATGTAGGCAGTGGGGGACCCACGAGTTCAAGGGTATTTCAACAAAAACTACAGCTTTAGTTGCTGAGGCAGTTTCTAATAGTTCAAACTCAGTAAAGAAGTTGTTAATAATGTAGAATGAAGGTTACAAATCGACCCGGTGATCTTTATATGTGGGGGCCATGCTCAGGTAGAGAAACTATAATATGATGAACATGGACGAGTGTATTAAAATAAATAAATAAATAAAGTGATGCAAAACCAAAGTGTATACTCGTAAATTCACATATGGAACACCATAATACATTCTTAGCAAGGGGATTGGTGGCCACCATGACAAATCTCTTTCTCGGGAGAATTTTCAAATTTTGAGGCTTTTCGATGGGGATATCACTTATCAGGAAGAGCTTTTGGTAAGCCCAAAAAATGAGAAATAAAGCTCATATACACGCTGCATATGTGGCAGTATGAAACGATAGGTCGGATATGCAATCCACCGATAAGAACGGCACCCACTATATTGATGCCCTAGCCCAAGAACCAGGTTGATCCACTGGTCAGGTGGGACACAGCAAAACAATTAAACCAATGTACGGCTCTGGAAAACTTGGCTGAAGTTTTCTAACCAATTTACCTGTTTCCAATATTGAGGCCCACATGCCAGTGAACCAGATCCATTTTTGGGAAAACATGTAAAACGTCAGACCAAACAGATGGATGGATTGGATCTCACACGTGTGCCATGTGGCGTGTAAATAAGCTTTCATTGTACAAGCATTTGCTCATGGCAAAGCTCTATCGGGGAACTCTCGCTGAAAATAAACTATTTAAAAAACATTTATTATAATTAATAAATAATTCAAAACTTATATATATATATATATATATATATATATATATATATATATATATATATATAAAACAGGTTTTGCTAATGTCCATACCTTCGTGGGGATGTTAGTCATGTCACCAAACCTTTTAAAGGGCACACAGGCGGTTACTTATTGTCTTTCTGAACCATTTGTTTATTCATACAAAATTACAAATCATACAACTATGAGCAAGCCATGGTGTAAAAATCACACTGATCGGATGATCCTAACCCTTTGAATGGGGCCAATTTGTTAGAACCACACAATGTTGACAAGCCATAAATCACATGGTTTGAATCATCAAATTAACGTGTTACTTCAGAATTATAAGAAATACAAAGTAGATCTATCTACTAGATGTTTCCAGATGAAGATTGGACCTATTTTGTTTCTCCAGTCAATCTTGACTGTCCCTTTTCATGCTATTAATCCGAAGTGATTCGGATCATCAATAGCTCAAACCCATGTGCCATTTAAAAGTTTGGGGATATTTAAATTCCCATGAAGGTGGGGAAGTTAGCAAAGACCTATAATTAGGGCTGTCAATGGGCCGGGATCGGGCCTGCCAAAATAAAAAATTTGAATAGGGCTGGCCCAAAACAATTCAAATCCGGGCCAAGGCCAACCCCAGGCCCAGCCCCAGCCCGTTGACAGCCCTGCCTCTAAATTTTAAATAATTTTTGCATTAATATCAGGTTCATTTCGCAATAAAATACCAAATATATATATATATATATATATATTATATATATATATATATAATATATACACCAATACTGTGAAAATCACTGTATATAATCGTAATAATATTGTTTATTTAATTCTTTGCAATATCATTGAGAGATTTTCAGAATCTCAGCGATATTTGTCACCTGTGTTATTACACTGCCAAAAAAATAGGTGGCTGTGACAATTAATCAGCGTGAGTTTAAATAGTGGTTTTCTTTCTTAAAACAAGTACTCACCCTATATCAATGCATTGGTGTATGCGGCAGTAAGTTTCGAAGATGAATAGACGAGCATTTTCAAGGAATTCATCCCTCAAAGGCACTGTAGTAAAGCTGGCGTCTTCAACTCGCTTGCCAAGAAAGGGATCATTCAATATTACCTGCATAGATGGTTTTCAAATTCCAAGTTACAATAGAATTGGAGATGCCACTTAAAACATTAAGAATCATTATAGCAAAGGAATTTCACGTTACAAAAACTGAAATAAGGGCCTGTTTGGACTAGCGTTGTCATATGCGATTGCATGTGGTTTGGGCCATGTGTACTGCATATGCCATGGCATATGCGATCTGGGGAGTATGTGAAGGGTTATGCAATATGTGATGGCATACTTCCCAACAGTTGTATTTTTTACCACCTTTTTCTTTCTTTTTTGCTATGCAAACATCACAAATCGTCTCATCAAAGGAAAACCCTTTTCCTTTTCAATCGTCTAGCATGGAATTCATGGCTTCCCAATATGGCCCCAGTAAAACTAGAAGACACTTTATTTAGGAATGGAACTCCAAAATTTTCCGTTTGAACAACTAGTCCTCTCTTAGCTGCCCGCATTTCAGTTGCAGATTAAGCTTGCAAGATGATCATCTTATTTCATGCATCAATAAAATCGACGTCATGTCATGCTAATTTAAAATCATGACTAAAAAATAAATGATATTTTCCTACTACAGTATTACTACAAGATCAGATATATGAATATTCATTTTTAAGGGTAGGCAACTTACATCCTCACACTCGCGAAGCTTCTTTTGTGCACCATCAAAATCATAGTTGACATACAAGCATTCGAGAAACTCAGTGATGGGATCTTTGTAGGAGTATTGCTCCTGCTGGATGACCTTGATCAAGTCTTTTAGCATATTTCTTCTCCTTTTGTTAACAATCACTGCAGTTGCAACATAACGTAGTAGATGGTGTGCATTGGTTTGAATAGCGTTGAGGTACCTGCAAATTAGAGACATCTCATGAAATAACAAGCACGGCTGCTACAACATAGCTCATGAAATACCAACATATCCTCGTTTAAGCCTTTCAAAAAAGTACCAAGCAAAGCTTCTACAACATGATCAGATTACCCTATTATATGTATAAGCTCAAATGAAGCAAGAACCATTGAATATCATAAGATAACCGCGTAACATGTGAGGGACTGACTAGTTGTGACATCCCAAAATAGTACCTAATTAAAAAAAACTTATGAACTCCAACAATAGTGAATGTGATGGTAAGGAACACTAGCTGAGACTGAAAACTTGAAATTAATGAAAAGAAAAGCAGAAGGAAGAAAACATCATGCAATTGAAACAACTTAATGACTCCATCATGGCTTCCATGAAGGCAGATGCCCAACCAGGTGATATAACATTCACAGTACATACATTTCAAATAAATCACAATCACGTGCCTTGATCTTACACTATATTTGGCAGCCACCAGATGTAAAGGAGAAAGAAGACGTCATAAATAGCATGCTTCAAAATTTAAAACAGCAGGGATTGAAAAAGCATGATCAAAATCCAGGATGGCTTCAAATGTCAAGCTGTGATAAGGTACAGGCATGATGAGAGGAACATGAAATGCAAATTAAAGTACGCTTACAATCAATGCTACCGAAACCGTCAACCCCCCACTGTTTCCATATATAAATCACATTATCAATTCGTATATAAAACTACTTAGTGCATGTATGGGAACAACCTAGGTGATCCTACCCTATTGTACAAAGTATGGGATTGTTGTGGTGGACGGCTTAGATTTGCCATCTGCCCATCAGGCATCCCAAGTAATCTATCTATTATAATTTCTGCACAACGGCCGTAGGTTCTCTGTGCAGGGAATTATTTCTCACAATCCGGACATGGATCAAGTAATCCATGCGGTCCATCAATTTTCCTGGATCAAATATGTTAGGGTCTCAAGGATTGGGACCATCCGAACATTTGATGGGTCGCATTGATCAATAGAGATCAAATGATTTTTTTTTTTTTTGTTTTAATCGCATAATTTTGTATTGATATACATAATGGACGGATCCGATTAGCCGAGCATCCATTGTGTACATCTATTTCATTTTTTGTGGAAAGATATGACGATGCGTATGGCTTTAGGGCTCATGTGTAGAAGGTGGGCTCTTATCGTAACAAATGACGATTGATATGATCTGTACAGTTCATGGGCTTTCTAAGACCTAACTACACAATAATCTCAGGAATCGGATTAATCTGACACCCCAATGAACCGTACTGATCATTGATCAACCATAGGTTTTCCTTAAACAAAGGAATTGAATTAATATCGGAAAGGTATAATATTCTGCACAAGTTGTGACTTGGCGCAAGGAATTGTACCGGTTTATTCCAAGACGTGATTAGATACACATCGTTCAATGGATTTCTAAGACCTAAATTTACTAGAACCCTAAATCGCAGGACCATTGGATGGGCCACATCGATTTGAGACAATCTTAGCCTAAGAATCATATAAGGATCACTTGTGTCAATCCATTGGATGGTTGAGACCCGGTCTTGATCTGGACCGACTATCCAAATCCAGACATGAGACTTTGCTAACGTCCAAATTTGATGATCGATCTAACCATTTGGTGGGCCGAATTGATCAATCAATGTTGATCATTAAGAATTGTAATAAATTGGTATATGGATGGTTTGGATCAAGTTAATCAACGGTCATCCCCTGAGATTGATCAAGTGACGACCAATGGTTGATTTAGATCCACCCATCGAATGTAATTAAAACCTAAATCATTAAAGGGGATGAATCCCTAATCTCCAAACCGTGGGAATTTCAAATTATTCAATCGATCGGAGGTATGTTCGATCGATCGATAAACCTTCAATCAATCTTGATCAATCGACAAGCATCTGGACAGTTTTGTTAATTTCCGAACTTTGATAATTGGATAAGTAAATTTATGATACATATGATTTAGTGTATAATTGACTAGTACCGGGTTGTTTTAAGATGGTCAGCCACTTTTTTTTTTTTTTTGAAAAATGACGATTATATTAAAGAAAGAAAGACCACAAAAGAATCTGCTGAGAAAGCAGACTACAACTACACATCTAAAAAGAAAAAATCACAATGTTGGAAGCCCACTCGATCATCTGATGTTTAGCCTTAGACGACACATCCCCTGCGAGATTAGAGCAGTTTCTAAAAACTCTGTTGTTCCTCTCTCCCCAAACCGCCCACCAAACAGCCAGAATGGCCATCCTCCAAATCACAGTTTTCACCTTCCTTAAATGAACCCCGTGCCACGCCTGAAGGAACTGCTTTACCTCCCTAAAAGATGGTCAGCCAATTTTAATTGATCAAGTGGGCACAACATCGATCTACGATGATTAAAACCCAATTGTTAGGGTTGGATCAAAAAAAGGATTTAATCCAACAATAAATGACACTTTATGTAGCCCCATTGTGGGATCTAAATAAATCAAAGGTGAGCACCACCATAAGAACCATTAGGATCAGTCGATAATTTTATCTCTGTGTTTTTTGGGAATTCAAATTCAAATCAAACCGATTGCTTTACGAAATCATCTCCACCACACAAGGTGAGTGATCCCGGTGTATTTTCCCTCCATTAAGTTAAATAGATGGATTGTTTGATATGTTTGTATGCTTACCTGATGTCATTGTTATATTCTCTTACTCGATTTAAATAAATGTGTGATTTGATGCTGGATTGTTGTAGTAATGGTGGGGTTTGATATAATATGTTAGTATAGTCATTTATCTGAGTTATTGTGTTGATGCATTTTATGTTCTAATTTTACTACAATGCCACTAATGAGTTGAGTGTCATACTGATATTAATGGATAGTGTGGAATTGTGTTGCTTCGAATATTATAATTGAAATAATCATATGATACATGATTCACATCTACCTTGCTATTATTATGCATCCATCGTTGCATGCAAAACACATTTTGAATTCTTAGGGGACCTCTCTGGATGGTATACCTGGTAGAATCGTCACTAGATGCCCGCTATACTAGTGGAAGCCTATTCAAGGAGCAGTTGGAGGCCTTACCCATGCCTACCAAAATGGTAAAAGCCTGCCAAGGGGCAGATGCGAGTTAAAGGGTTTCCAACTCAAACAAGTGGAGGGTTTCCCACTTAATGCATTCACGCATTCACTTAATTGCATATCATTCATACTCTGCATTTATATTGTTACATGATTGCTTGTTGCTCTATTTTAAGTTGATGCGAAGAACATGTCGGGACTTCTCACTAGGCCAGGCTAGCTAACCATGGATTGATGTTAAACCATACAGATGTAACCAAGGATGAGCCATTGGCTCAGGAACGGGAGGACGTGGTTGAGCCAGAAAAGGACCCACGGGACACATGGACCTACCTGACAACGGAAGACGTGGCAACTTTGGACCAACCATGATTATTATTTCTAGTTTCATCTAATGTTTTAGAATGTTATTTGATTCTTTGAATTTTGTGGAACATGATTTAATTTGCTGATTTGATTGATTGTTTAATGTTCAATTGTTTAAGACCATGAATTGGATGGCCTTAGTTGGATTAATAATAATTGATTGAAATGGATGGTTGACTTCGAAGATATGAAATGTGGCTGTGTATATGAATAGATCTTAGATATCATGTAGATGACCCTAATTGCATGGTAAACATAACGAATGAACCATGTACAAGTCACAGCGTGGATCTCAAGTCTGGAACACACGCTAGGTACCCGAAATCTAGGCTGTGAGAACAGGTGAATACAACCTACGTACATACAAACAGGATTTTCCTAACACATCCCTCACAAGAGGCTTGAAGGCTGAAACATAGCATCACGGACAATCTCAAGGCAGCAAGCCTCCGAGGCAACTAATGTGATAGATCATTTTTATGGACATGTAATAAAGATAGTTGGAACTTGGCAGTCCCTTGTTTGTTAGGCTTACCATTCCTGGAATCGCAAAGACAGGAACTTCCTTCTAAAGGTAACAGTAAAAAAAAGGCTGAGGTACTAACAATTGGTGTCACGCCCCGAAATTCGGTACCCGAGTTGGCCAGGCCTAAACCCGAATTCCAGGACTATGAGTTGTACTTAAACAAAATATACGACGCAACCCACATAGTTTCATTGCATTTTCAAGGTAACCAGAGTCAAACTAAAAGAGAAAATAAACAATAACCTATTCTCGTTAATTGGAAGCTTACTAAACCATCATCAAAACTTTATTACATTAGAATAAAAATAAACTAAATAATAAATCATCATCCAAAATACAAACTAATCCTAAAACAAAAATAAAATAAAACTAACGTCTTGTCTAGCTTGCTCGCATTATTCCATCTTTGTACCCGTAAAACAATCTACAGATGTGTGAGCGCTATGACTTGTAGGGTTAAATCATTTCGAAAGTTGGAAATACTACGTTGACATTAAGTATAGCTTGATAAAATAAATAAAGTCAACACGACTTATCATAAGTAGACATGTTACAAAAGAGAAAATACTGAAAGGTCGAATCGTAGTGAGTGGAATCACAGGCCGGTAGGGGCCTAGCACCAAGGACCACAACTGAAGTTAGTCCCATATCTAACGTGCGAAGTGATTACATGATGATAGACTTCCAATCCCGAATAGTCTCATACCTATTGGGGACCGTGGCCCACGAATGTGTGCAACGAAATTTTATTTAGGCATCCACAACCCGAATATAAGAGAACATTAACATTTTAATAATATTATGTTACCCGAAATTTTATTTAGGCATCCACAACCCGAAATGTTATTATTAAAATGTTAATGTTCTCTTATATTCGGGTTGTGGATGCCTAAATAAAATGTTAGTGCACACATTCGTGGGCCACGGTCCCCAATAGGTATGGGACTATTCGGGATTGGGAGTCTATCATCATGTAATCACTTCGCACGTTAGATATGGGACTAACTTCAGTTGTGGTCCTTGGTGCTAGGCCCCTACCTACCCGTGATACCACGCACTACAATTCGACCTTTCGGTATTTTCTCTTTTGTAACATGTCTACTTATAATAAGTCGTGTTGACTTTATTTATTTTATCAAGCTATACTTAATGTCAACATAAGTATTTCCAACTTTCGGAATGATTTGACCCTACGAGCCGTAGCGCTCACACCTCTGTAGATTGTTTTACAAGTACAAAGATGGAATAATGCGAGCAAGCTAGACAAGACGTTAGTTTTATTTTTTTGTTTTAGGATTAGTTTGCATTTTGGATGATGATTTATTATTTAGTTTATTTTTATTCTAACGTAATAAAGATTTGATGATGATTTAATAAGCTTCCAATTAGTGAGAATGAGTTATTATTTATTTTCTCTTTTAGTTTGACTCTGGTTACCTTGAAAATGCATCGAAACTATATGAGTTGTGTCATATATTTTGTTTAAGTACAACTCATAGTCCTGAAATTCGGGTTCCGGCCTGGCCAACTTGGGTACCGAATTTCGGGGCGTGACAATTAGCCTTCAACTTTCCCTTTCTACCAAACAAAGGTAACTACACCATTTATTGGTATACCAAAAATGCACCACCATGGTTCTCTTTAAAAAAAGATTGATGTCATTTTCAGTCAATCAGGAATCACTATAACTTCACATAATTGCAAAGTAGAGAACTTCATAACCAATAGACTTGTCAGTCTATGTATATATCTGTATAAGCGTTTTCAGAGTTTTTAAGGTGCATCTCTTACTTTGTTGATTTGTTTCACATTGCTTGTTAAAAGATGAAAGCAGAAGCCTGACTAATAAGCTAACCATAAACTTCTCAAAGCTATAAGTAAAAATAAAACAGCATTGTCAGAAATTGAAGCCATGACAAAAAGTATTCTCCAATAATACAAAAAATGTGAGATGAGAATAGAAAGTTTGGATAGTAAACCTGTCTTGAAAGAATAGATCAATAATGCCGTTTCTACCGTTTTCATGGTTGAAGAATATGAAAAGACTCCAGTGCATCAGCCAAATTCTATTTTGCAACTGACTTAGAGGCGTAGAAGAATTCTGCAACATTATAATCACAATTAGAAGACAAACACAAGGCAATGTAACTAAGCAGTTCATGTATAACAAAAATACCTTTGAATCAATTATATCTTTCAATCGATTGAGTTCTTCAAGTGCAATTTCCCAATTCTGCATCAGTATTTCTGCAGCAAGCTTCCCCCACAATGCACTCAAACTTCTGTCACTATTAGTGCACAAAGCACGGTACTGATACAAATAGTCAGCTGCACCAGAGTAGTTTCCACACTCAAATTGGAACTTAGCATACTGATATAAAGCCTCTATCTGATCCGGACCAATCTGTTTGTAAAAGGCATTCATCATAGAAACCACAGATACACAATATCAATATATATTTAGAGCAACGAAGTACTGCAATAAGGAACTGCAATCGCTAGTATATGTACAGAACTTAACAGTTTGTTTTATATTGGAGGATGGCAGTGTACAACACAACCATTGGCATGTGGGAGGAGCTTACTCACTGGAGCAATTACATTACAATTTGCTTATGAAGCAAGTGGAACTAAACTAATAATGGTTAGTCTAAACCTTCATGGGCAATCGGATTGAGCCATTGATCAACCTCCAGGAAGGTACCGGCTTGTGATATTATCATATTGTTTGCTTATTTTATTTACAATATTCTCTCTTGAATAAACTGATGAAATATAGACAAGTCACTGACGCCAAACTGACTACTAGGGCCGAGCTAGCCTTCTTCAACAACTTGTTGGTTTCCCATTTGTCTATGGTAATTTTATTTTTTTTCAAAATGCATACCATGAAGAACGAATGTGCTCATAAATTTCAAAAGTTTCACATTACATGTCATGGTTGAAATGGTGCCGGAGAAAGTATCAGAAGACACCTGAAATGATACAATCAAGACATCAAATGAAGAATGACACACTGCATACGCCCAATGCATCATCCAACATTTGGTATTAGTTGTTCATGTCATCTTCTTCTTCGTTGTCATCTCCATCCTCCTCTCCCTCTCTCCCTCTCCATTTTTCTCATGTCACTTTTTCTTTTATGGAAAAAAAATGTTTCATGTTGTCATATTTTCGGGTAGAAAATGCAATACATATAGGAGAAGATTCAAAACCATGTTAGAAATAGCAAGGTAAACTTCTATAGATTTTTTCATGAATAGACTTAGCTGCAAGATCCTTCTAACTAGGTGTGACTCCCACTTCAAATACGTTTCAGGGTCATGCTCCCACTCCCGCTTCTTAGCAGTTTATACCTTTGAAACAGTTGCTTCCCCACTCATGCCCCCGTTCCCGCTTCTTAGCGGCTTATACTTTATAACATTTTGAAACAGCTACTTCCCCACCCCTGCACCCAAATCTATTGCCGCTTTTTGTCGTGCTTCATGCACCTATCAATAGATCACGCTAAAGAACTAAAGCACGAAGTGGACAAATCCCGCAACGCATAAACTAATGGTTTCTAATTGAACCACATGCTACGAAGCAGGTAAAATAAATTCAGCAAACATAAAATAACAAAGGCTTTTTTTTTTTGTTGCACATCCTAAAGCTACCAGACACTAAGAAAAAAGGCAAAAAAAAAAAAAAAAAATGCCAAAACAAATCTAAAAGTTAATGAACCCCCACCTTCAAATAGGAGACTAGAAATGAGGGCAGCTCTGATCTTCGGGCTTGAGATCTTCACCCTTGATCCATCCACTATGGCCCATGTGGCTGTATAAATGGATGCCCAGGACCATCCAGGGAACCCCGCATGGTTTAAAATTTCACTGGTACAACTCAGTTTATCCAAGTTGAAGTGGTTTGATCCACAAAGAGAAAGTCACCAGACCGATACAGGACCAAATCACATTGATAAGGTACAAAAATGGACAAGTTGGGACGAGTCATACCAGTCTCAGTCCCCAAGTGAGTTGCACTCTCATAAGGAATAATCAACCCCATCTGATTGAAGGGCTCCAAATGGAATGTTTAAAATAAAATATAAATGGTCCATCAAGACAAGGAAAATCAGATGGCTAGGATTGCTACGTAGGTGTATTTTGTGCATTAGCCCATGGAAACTAGGGCCCACCAGATGGACAGATCATCTGACATAAAGCCATAGGGCCCAACTACAATGCACCACAATCTCAAATTCTCAACAAAGTTTGTTTTTTTTTTTTTTTTTAAAGCATTAGTGTTTTTTCATCAAATTCCACGCCACAAAGCACCGATAAATTACTCAACCTTAAAGGTACAAATGGACAGAGATAGAATTAGGGGCAATGCTTTTACCTGCCACTTGCAATCCTCAAAAAACCCACATACCACTCATGCATCTTGGTATCAGAGTTGGTAGTGTACTACTCTGCACCAACATACTACACGCCCAGCTCAGCATCCAAGTTGGTGAGATAGTAGTAGGCGTTGGGTAGGCACTGGCCTCAACACCCTATTGCCAACAGATGGATCTCACAAAGTCTAAAATTGCGAAATAAAATTGAGCAGCAGATACCTGAAAACGGTCATTCAACATCTGAAGGTTGTGCTGCTTATCAGGACGGAGTTCCTGAACCAAACTCGGGTTCTGAAGAAACGATATTAAAGGTGCTGCAGACTCCTCAAGGGATTTCAATCTTGCAACAACCTCCACTCGCCTGTCCACCATATCTACCCAAAAGAAACCGTTTCAAAACCCATAAAAATAAGAGGAAACGCTAAAAAGGAGAGACTAAATATACAACAGCAAAACAGATGTGTAGTTTGGGTAGGATCGCATAAGTGAACCACACATTTCCTTGGTCAAGACCAATTATCTGATGGGACCCACAAGAAATGGTCTTGGTGAACTCGTTTTTCCCATTGAATGTGAACCATGGGCTTGCAGACTGGCAATCAAACAGCCAAGTCTATCCAATTGAGGAGAACTCTACGACATGGGCAATCAATATTAATAACAAGCCCTACAAGATGAACTGTTTGATCGTTGGCCCCTATCACCCGCTGTGCTGAATAAATTTTATTTTTTATTTACAAAAAAAAAAACGATTTGTAAAATCAAACACCATACATCTAATGGTCCATATTCAACAAGAAGTTCACCAATTGGCATAAGTAGAGCTTGTTCAACTGTGTAAATGTGGACTATTGCATCCATCCCCATCCGTGGTGGGACCCAACAGATGTACTGCATGGATCACTGAAAGAAGGGCCCCACCTGACAGATTGACGTGGGGATTGCTGGATGGCCCTGATATGGACCATTGTATCCATCACCCATCCATTGTGAGACCCAACAGATGTACCGCCTGGATCACTGAAAAATGGGCCCCACCTGACAGATGGATGACCGAAACGTACACGGCATAATTTGAGCACGGCATTGTATGCTACCAAAACAAAAAGGGCCACCATCCGCAGATCCAGACCGTTCATCTGGCAACCCCAATTTCCAATGACCATCCCAGAAATTAAAACCCTAGACAAATTTTAAAAATATACATTTTTTTTAAAATTCAAATAATATTTAGAAAAAGAGACCTTGTGGAACGTCTTCGGTGTGGTAGAGGCTCTTGTGGATGTCCATGGCGTAATCGACCATGTTGGTCTTGCTAAGGAGCTCGATCTTTGCCTTCAGAATCTCATCATCAGCGTACAGCTGTCGCTCCTGCAGGAATTCCAGCAGCGGGAATACAAGATGCCGGTCCAGGTGGGGCGCTATCCGCGTCGTCAAATCGTAACTCGCCATCTCCACCCTAATAAACCCTAGAAATCCCGCCTTTGGGAGAGAGAGACTGACAAAGATAAAACCCTAGAAATCCCCCTCTGAGAGAGAGACTGAGAAAGAGAGACGAGGATAGAGAGAATAGGGTTTTAATAGTAGAGGATTCGTCATTCCACACACATGTGAGACTAGACCTCTTTATGCACAGCCATTCGCACGTGCCAACTCGACACACGTGCTAGACACGAAAACAGAGCCACGTGGGTGGAACTTCCATGAGATCCACACCGTTCATCAAATACGATGCCTCATCTTTACCGTGAAATCCAAACATGATGATTATCCAAAGCAAAGGTAGCCCACACCGAAAGAAAGAGTTAGGACGGGACGTTCACCACTAGTTTTGTGTAGGGCCCAGCTGGTGTTTATATGCCATCTAATCCGTTCATCTAGACTCCGGATTCTCTGTTATCAGGTCAACAGAGAATTCCTGATACCTATTCCTCAGTGGTGCACGTCACCACTCACTTAAAAAAATAAAAAACAGCTTCGGACGCCAAACCTTGAGGGTAACAGGAATTCTCTGTTGACCTGATAACAAAGGATCCCGACTCCATCTGGGGCCCGTTTGGCCGGTTGGATTGGAAGGGATTAGATGGTAGTGGAAGGGATTGGATGGTAAATCCCGGGAATGGCCGGGCGTGCCAAACAGTGTAAGTGATCTGATCCAAATCCGATGGATCTTCAGACAATCCACTGACAACAATATCATTACCTTTAAATCCCATCCAATCCATCCTAATCCGTTCAAATTAGCCTGCGACGTATTTGGTTCGTGGGATTGGAAAGGATCGGAAGCTATAATCTCCGATTGGCCGGGCGTGCCAAACGGACTGGATGTATCAATCCAGGGATATAGCAATCCCATGGATCTCAAGACAATCCGTTGACAACACCATCATTACCTAGAAATCCACGCCATCCACCCTAATACCATTCACTCCCTTCCAATCCACCCGGCCAAACGGGCCCCTAATGTCTCATCAGGATGAAAGAATTACTCAAATCATAGTGTTCTAAAGCTTGGGTGAGTCATACGAAGTAAATTCAGATGTTTTAGATATATATATTTTTAAGGATGGCCCATCTGAGTACTAAATGGCCTGATTTTGGAGCTCGAGGCCGATGATGGGGGTGAGCATCTGATGGACGGCTCTGATTTTACGGTAGCTACGTAGCACGAGATACTGACAAAAATCTACGATTAAGTGAGTCGGTCATGCCGCATGCGTGTAAAGGTTACTGACATGCGCTGAATTATTATTATTATTTTTTTTGAGCTTTTTCCTGCTGTACGCCTCACCTTTTAAGCCAATGGCTGGTTGTGGTGCTCTGTGGGCCCTACCATGAGTTTCATCGATGCTGTCCATCTATTTTTCTAAATCATTTTATGATATGAGACAAAATATGAGGTATATTCCAATTACAAGTGGACATCGTTACACGAAACAGTGTCGAATGAACGTTGATCATTAGAAACTTTTTGGGCCATAAAAGTTTTGGATCAAGATGATCTCTGTTTTTTTACCTTCATCTAGGCCTGTATGACCTAATCAATAGATTAGATTTCAAATAAACAGTACAATGGACCTTAGGAGGATTTTTAATGGTGGATATCTAATCACTGTTGATTTTCTATGGTGTGGTTCACCTGAGATATATGTCTCTTTCAATTTTACATTAAAGTGTAAAATGATATTTAAAAATGGATGAACGGAATGGATGAAACAGATACATCATGGTGGGGTCCACATAGCACCGACCATCAGCCACCGGCTGGTGGCAGGCGAGTAGCCGGACGCGGATTGGCTACTCCCCCTGACACCAGCCAATGGCTGGTGGTGGGTGCTCCGTGGAACCCACCATGATGTATGTGTTTCATCCATTCTGTCCATTTATTTTGAAGGATCATTTTACCATAGAAGACAAAAAACAAGGTATATCCCAATCTTAAGTGGACCACATTACATGAAACAGTGTTGAATGAGCGTCGACCATTAAAAAATATTTTGTAGCCATAAAAGTTTTGGATCAAGATAATTTTTGTTTTTTCCCTTCATCTGGGCTTGTATGAACTAATCAACATTTTAGATGTCAAATAAACAATATAGCGGGCCCTAAGAGGATTTTAATGATGGATATCCAACCACTATTGTTTTCATGTGGTGTGGTCCACCTGAGATATTTAAACCTCTAATTTTTGGAATCAAGCCATAAAATGATCTGTAAAAATGGATTAACGGAATGGATGAAACAAATACATCATGGTGGGCCCACAGGGCACTGACCACCAGCCCCGGGGCGTGTCGGGGAGTAGCCAATCCGTTTCCCGAGTAGCCAATCCGTTTCCCGAGTAGCCTATCCGTTTCCCATACCACGGACACGAATTTCCTGCGAAAGCCTTACGCAGGAAGTTCGTGCGCTGGAAACCTAGGTGGGCCACCATAGTTTTTGTGATAAATCCAATCCGTCCATACTTTTTTTTTAGATCATTTTAGGTTGCAGTGCCAAAAATGAGCCAGATCGACTACTCAAGTGGGCCGAAAACGGATGATTGAACGTCCACAGTTGAAATATTCGTGGGGCCACAGAAGTTTTGAATCAAGCTAATGTTTGTGTTTTCAGTTCATCTCAGTAGGAATGACATTACGAACAGTATGGATTGCATGTAAACATCACTGTAGGCCCCAGGGAGGTTTCAACTGTAGGAATTTCCCTACCCACCTTTTCCTTTATTGCGGCCCACATGAGTCTTGGATCCTTCTCATTTTTGGTCTCAAGTCTTAAAATGAGCTCACGAAACAGATGAACGGATCTGATTTCACAAAAACATTACATTACAAGGATAGCTTTAGAGGCATCGCTGTAGGATATTTTCAGAGTTTCGCCGTTCAATCTGATGCCCTCTTTCAATGATCCAGATCGTTGATGCGATGAATGATCCAGACCATTGATGTGATGGGCCTCACCTTAGATGGCGGATATCCAAAAACTCAAATTCTTATATTGGAATATTTCAACGCTTTTATCATTTATCTCTTTTTCTTCATATGGACGATCTCTTCAATCCTCGAACAATCAAAACGATGAAACCTTCAGACATGCATTGTGAAACCATTATATAAACAGTTTGGATCCGTGGAAAGAATCCCTCTCCAACGGCTAAAATACCAGCTTAGTACTGTCCGCATGTGTTCTAGCTAATAACCTTCGAAAAGAAGAGAAGAAGACTTTTCCACGCAACACATGCAACCCATCTGAACCGTGCATCAGGTGGGACCCAATGGGGGAAGACCTTCAGTAAAATTTCTGGCTTTTTCATCAAACAGGCCACGTACATGCTATCTTGCATTGATAACATACATAATCAACATACCTGTTGAGCTATTGATTTTAAGTAATTAAAAAAATAAAAAAATACTCCTTCAAAAGAAAAGCAAATGGACTCCTCTTTTATGTAATCCAAAACAGCAGAAATGTCAAATCAAAAGAAATTTGTTTGATTCAACTATATATATATATATATATATATATATATATATATATATATATATATATATATATATATATAGGCCCTTTGATTTGGGCCTTTTTAATGACACAATCCATTTATTTGATAACACACACTCTCTCTTTAGATTGAATATTTCCACCCATTGATTATTTATAAAGGTTATGGTGACCGTTCATGATCACAGCAAAAGAGCCAAATCAAGGGATGAAATAATCCAATGAAGTGCTTTTATTTGTTGTTTTTCCACCATAAGAAGTGAGAGGTGTCATATGAACGGTTTGGATCATTCGAAGATGACCCCAGACTGAAAGAAAGTCCAGCAATGCATCAAGATATATTCCAGCAAAACTCTTTTGCTAAACCTTAGTTTAGTAGAAATCACTACTTACTAAAATAAAAAGTAAAGAAAAAGAAACCCTTGATTGCAGCACTTTAGCAATGGATCTAGACCATTCAATCTGCAGGCCACCTCCTAGTTAGGCGCCACCCAAAATTCTCACCAGCTCAGCATTCCCAACTAATCCAATCCATCATCCACATCTATACATTGATGAAAGGATTACAGCAGCAGCCCAGAGAAATAATGTCAACATACCAAATGGTTAGTAACAACTAATCGCAGCACAATCTTCAACCCCTGGCTCATCCATGAGGTGGCCTCAGATCAGATTAACCAACATATACCGATCTTATGATCTAAAAGAGGGTTGAAAACAGGTACTCGATTGCACACGGCCCATCCCAAAACATGAGCAAAAGTCATTTCCCTGACATGAAAGAATTCATATATAGATATATAAGAATGTTAATAATATACAAACCAAACACAGATCCTCCTAATTTACATAGAATGTTTCATTCCCAGACTACCATCTCAGGCAAGGAAAACCAATCCCAAACGCCTACAACCATTTCAAATCGAAGTCATTTGCAACCAAAACTCCAACAACAACAAAAGAGTAAGCACTAGAGAAAGCGGAGAAAAGAATGATAAGATTACTCAATATTTCTCTTTCCCTGCAAAGAGAAGGTGGAAATCACGGCAAATCTCCTCCATCTAGTGGGCCATAACTCACAGTCCACAGCAATCATCCTTCCTCCGTTACAAACTGATCTTTTAAGCTCTCTATCAAGGACCACAAACTTTTTTGTGCCCTTCATCATTGTTAGTGATAATATTTATAGCTCTTTTGGAACTGCAACTTATTCATGTGTGACCGTCCCTGTAGGTAGGTATCGGTATGAGAAATGTCACTGCAAACACCAAACACATGCCAATATGGCAAACATTTAAGAATTTGAGGCCATTCTTCAGGTGGGCCTCTAAACCAGAAATCAGGTCGGGTCTCGAGTACGCTAAGTGTATGAGTGTGAGCCGTTGGCTATCCTTTTTTACCTTCCATCTTTTTCGTGCAGATGCTGCCCGAAGGAAGAGTGGACTGGCCTGATTACTGGGTTATGAAACATTTGCTGTGGGATCGGTCTGCAAGATGACCTGCCCGGACCAAATGCATGTCACAAACACCCATGTTACCATTCCATCTTGGATACTTCACTCGCTCTTGGGCTGATGTAGTAGCAGTCATTCTGTCTATCAAAATTGAGCACATGCCTGAAAACGTCCTGAACTAATCCGCGTGGAACCAAATGGATATAATGTGATTCGGGAGCCTCTGCAACTCCCTCAAGCTGGTGCATTCATGAAGAATACCTGTTTGATCGAGAGGCTTCAGACCGCTGATGTGGGCTTCCAAAGGGCTTCCATGAGTCCCGCCACTGCCGCCTGTTGCCGCTTTTCTCAAATGGGTAGCTGGGAACATCTCCTGGACTTCTAGGAGTGCCACTTCCATTCCCTTTCTTCTGGGCATTCCTTATCTCCTCCTCGGCATCATATCGTAAACGCTGCAATTGGAAAGAAAATCAGTGTAGAGCAGACCAAATAAATTTGGAGAATCAGCAGAATCGCTTTCCATGCATGCAATGGAAGCTTCAAAAAAAGAAGAAATACACACTATTAGGACTGCAACTTGGATTTGGGTTAAACCAAGACCGATTGAACCAACCCAAGCTCAGGTTGGATGGGGTTGTCAAGGTCCTCAGGTTGGAAAAAACCAACCCAATTTGTAATTGGGTTGGGTTCATGCTGCGTAAATTCGGGTCAGGTTAGGTCCAGTTGGGAGTAATCACAAGTATTTTGGTCCAGCTAGTTTGGACCAAACATGCCATGCTACTTCACAAAAACATATGATGCCAGATACATAAAGATCTGGGGAACACGTGGCATACATGCACAGAAGCTAAAGTGCACAAATATTGATGTATTTAGATAAAGAAGCAGACCTTGGTGGGGTCCGAGATTACTGCATATGCTTCTCCAATCATCTTAAAAAGCCTGTCGGCGTCCTTGTGGATCTCATCAGCCACTTCTTTCCAGACACTATCGTCCCCATTCTCACTCCTTGCCAAGAATTGGCCCGCCTACAGCCACAAAAACCAATTACAGAGGGGAAAGAAAAAAGGAAAAGAATTGAAAAATCAAATTCAAAAAGAGTATGCCCTAAAGGACCTTATCTGGATGATGTCTAAGTGCTGCTTTGCGGTAGGCCTTTTTAATGTCAGATGCAGTGCATGATGGCTCAATTCCCCTGCATTGTGATAACAAGTGATTTCATTAAGATGCAGCTGGTGACAATGGCCTATTATCCGCATAGAAAGAAAAAAAGAAGTTGAACACATTTTGCCGCCTCCGCGTTTGATGAGCTGGTAGAGACATTATAGTGTGTGTGTGTGTGTGTGTGTGTGTGTGTGTGTGTGTGTGTGTGTGTGAGAGAGAGAGAGAGAGAGAGAGAGAGAGAGAGAGAGAGAGATATCCAGGGTTCAATCGCTGGTAGTGTTGCCTATAAAAAAAAATAAAAATGAACACATTTCTATGTGACATGTAAAGACCCAATAATTATCTTCTATCAGAAATCTGATTCATTAAACAAAAAGGGCATCATCCCCTACAAAAAAGAAGAGTTCTCGTAAGCCCACAAACACAAGTGCCGCCAAACATGCCAACGTATGTGAGACATCAGGGCTTTAGAATCGGCAACTCGGATCGACTTGTTTGGTCTCAAGTAGAGTAGTGACTTGCTGGAGTCAGGGGGCAAGGGGACTTGTGTGAGTACAGTTGACTTGGACGAGTCATATTGTACACATCCTAGTCTTAAAACCATGTTCAGGAGAGCCCAACCAGGTTGATAACCTGGCCCAAAAATCAAGATACTCTGCCCAACAACCAGGTGGCACCTATACAAAGCAAGGAACCAGAACATAAACCAAATCAACAAGGCCTCGAAAAGTCAATTTGTTTCCACAGGAAATCAAACCGTTCTGCCGTATGCTGCTCGACAAGTCACTGCATGACCCATTGGTTTCACCCAAAACCACATGAGTTACGACGGTTTGGGCCGCTTGCCTAATTAGATTCCGAAACAGAGTTCTAAAACCATGGCATGAAAACAGCGAATTATTTTAGAAAAATGACCAAAGTCCAATTCAGCGTGCACATGTGGGCCACCTGATGAGTAGACCACATTGCTACATTTGGTTGCACCTACAAAGGCAAAATAAAAACAAGAGCATTGCAAAGAGCACACGCATGTGCAATAAAGCTCATGTACACACCACACGTGTACCAGCATGGCAAAATAGGTTCAAGATCCAATCCATCCATCAGAAGGGAACGACAAGGTCCACAACACTGATGCCCTATGCCAAGAATCAGGCTGATCCACTGGTCACAGCTCTGGAAAACTTGGCTGACGTTTTCTAACCCATCCACCGGTTTCCAATATTGGGGCTCACATGCTAAGTGGACCGGATTTATTTTCCGAAAGACAGGTAGAAGGTCGGACCAACATGAGGGATTGATTGGATCTCACACCTATGTGCCATTTTGGCACGTGGGGCACATACATGAGCTTTATTGCACATGTGTGTGCGCTTAGCAAAGCTCATACATCAAATTCAGGAAATGTGTACAAACAAGCTCAAAGGGTAAAATGGCGCATGTTCCCCTTTACAAAACAGGAGGCATTCCTACACCAACATGATGCAACAGCTTATGCCAAAGATTTGATACACATGGATGATTCTTTCACCAAGACATCATTGTATGATGATCCAAATTCCTACCTGAGGCTTTGCTATGGACTATAACTAGTAGTGCATTACAGTCGCACCTTGCTATAACTGTTTGATGGAAACTTCGAATTGCAAATCATAAACAATTCCACCGAATGCAAATAATTGAAAGAAACTTACAAGATCAGGTACATATCCAATGGGATTTCTTTCTTGGCTTCTTCTTCCATTGTAACGAGCCGTATACGAGCCTGTCTGAGGTCATTCGCGCCACTAGTTGATCTTCCTGACGTTCCAGACTGATTGCCCTTATCTTCGGTCTGCTTTTCAAGAAGAGAAATGAGCCTATGAAGATCATTAATCGCCTGCCCGTAGTCTCGAATCATCTCATGTAAGGTGGCCCTTCTAGAAATTGCCTACAAAACAGTAGAGGAAGGCAATTAAATCATGAAGCTGATCCCAAATAGCTGGGACAAAGCAGTGGTGGCGGTGGTGGTGTGCGCGTGAATTAAGAAACAAAACCATGTTTCAACAAACCTTTGGATAATTTGAATCAAGAGCTATTGCCAGACTGCAATCCGCAATGGCATCTGTAATTTGGCCTAGAGCTTGGTGTGCAGCAGCACGGTTGCAAAAACATATTGCAGCAAAAGGGCGTGATTCCACATTGCATGCTATAGCAGCAGTATAATGTTCAACTGCTTCTGAATGTCTTCCTGCTAGAAAAGCTTCATTCCCTGCAGCCTGCAGTTTAGAAGAACTAAGGATCATTTCCACCCCCCTTTTGAGAGAGAACCAAAAATTATTGATAGAAAAGGAAAAGACACTTCCCCAGCCTGGTGACCAACATGAGCAAATATTATGTTTAGATTAGAGGCCCAGAAACCAATTTCTTCAAATAATAGGAAAGCTTTCAATAATCGGAGAGATTTTTTTGGGCCCAGGCTATGACATTACTAGAGTCACCTTCCACAATAACAGGCCCCAAGAACCTCAAAGTTAAAAAGACAAGCCCTTCCCACGAGGCCAAGCTTCAGCTCCAGATGCATCACTTGATCATTGATTGCCGACTCGTCCAAGTTTCGGTACCACGAGTCACCCCCCTACATATGCCCAACTCAGATGAGTCAACCCCCCTCACCGGACTCGCATGAATCCTGACTTGACTCAGGACCGATAGAGTTAGTCTGAATAGCCAAGTCAAGAAACATGTCACCAACACCAACAGAGCCCAAGAAGGTTAGAGCAAATCATCTCTAATCAATCCCCCCCCCCCCCCCCCCCCTATGCCCAACTCAGATGAGTCAACCCCCCTCACCGGACTCGCATGAATCCTGACTTGACTCAGCAGTATAATGTTCAACTG
This sequence comes from Magnolia officinalis, assembly GCA_021015155.1. Taxonomy (NCBI): domain Eukaryota; kingdom Viridiplantae; phylum Streptophyta; class Magnoliopsida; order Magnoliales; family Magnoliaceae; genus Magnolia; species Magnolia officinalis. Next base: position 71,268,978 of record JAJHSJ010000009.1, on the reverse strand, counting down.
ATGGTCTGGATCAACTAACCATCAGCCCACTTGTACAAACTGAAAAGCTGAGCATACATTGGATATCCACATAATTCCCAAATAAAAGAAAATGAACAAGAAGAGAAGTCACGCGTTAGAGAGAGAGAGAGATGGACATCGGCGAAGACACTGGTGATCGGGTGATTATTGAGAATCATGATGCAAAAAGGAGCAGAGAGAGAGAGAGAGGAAGATTCACCCTGTTTATTGAGGGATTCCCTGAAAATTGGATTCAGGTTGAATTACAATGGTTCTTTGGTAAGGGAGATAACAGTTGCAAACTTGCAATGGCCATTCCTCGTCGGTGGAGGCCTTCAGAAATCAGGAATTCATGTGTTTCAAATCCAAAACTGTAGCTGAAGCAGCCATAAGGAACTGCGATGGAATTTCCAGCAAGCAGTTCAGGATCCTTTTTCCCATATGTGGACAGGAATTCTTTAAGGCTAAACCAATCCCCTACTGATCAGATCCCCCACCTTCCAGTACCTCCTTTGAAAGGGAAGTCAGATCTCGAAAAAAAAAAAGTGAGGGGAGAGATGAGGCCACTTCCTTGCCAGGACCTGGGTGGAAAATTTCATTGGCCTTTGCTACAACATCAGGGAGATGTGATGGCTTGCTGCTGCCAGCTGGATCCTAGCTCTATGAAGCATTCTTACACAGAAACTCTTTCAGATCAACCTAATGATCATTCAAAAGCTACATCTCCAGCTCCAAGGCTTGAAAGAGGGCTGTTGATTTGCAGGGTTTGGGTGGGAAAATCTAGAAGAAATTAGAGGGTGAGGTTAGATGCAGACACTGAAAATGAAAAGAATCCTCGCTTACGTACACATTCATATGCTTTTAAGGTTCGGGACAAACCATAACCAAATTGAGGCCTGAGAATTTGGGTGTGCAAGCCTGGAGGAGACTGCTTTAAGAGGGTCAAAGGTATAGATCATTAAAAAAAAAAAAAAATAACGGTGATCAAGTGCTTCACGGACGGGGACACATATTTAGTGGCCATTGGTAAGTGCTACCTAGTAGAATCAATCCTCCCATGGTCTGAGGAGGCACAAGAGGTGTACGGGGTCTCATGGTTCTAGTTTTATGGCATCCCCCTTCATGTGTGCTTCAGGGGGACCTTCTAATGAGCACAGGAGGAGTACAGAGTCTCATGGTTCCGGTTTTATGGCATCCTCCATCATGTGTGTTTCAAGGTGACCTACGGGGTGGTGCTGAAAGTGGACTCTATGACGATTACATGGAAAGGGTACCCAAGAGTAAAGGCTGTACTCATTGATTGGAAAAATGAACAGCTGGGGCCTGGGGGGTAGATATGGATAGAAGGTAGAAATTTTCAGATATACAATGAACAAGGGAGAAGAGAAGCAGAGGATAGTCAGGTGCAACCAACCAAAAAAATGTGCTAGCCTCCCGAAGGAAGATGTGGTAGTAGGGCCAACGAATATTCCAGTGAAGAGAGCATGGGAGGATGATGACGTGAATGGAAAGCCTTACAAAAGATGTCCATGTGTCAGTAATGTTCTGCATAGTGGTTGACCCTCAGGGATGTCTGTTCACCACATGGGGGATGCAAGGTATGAGATGCGGCCACAAGGAGAAATTCAAATTTCAAAGTCTTCCACCTACCCCCGTCATTTGTGAGTCTGCAGGAGCCCAAGGTTGGTGAGACTGAGCAGCCTGCGACATATCTGGAGTTAGGGCATGTCCCAATTCTAGAGGCCTTCTCAATTCCCCTCTCCACTCAAAGACTCGTATTGCATGAGTCTCCTCCAAAGTTGGCGAAAGTTTCTAATGACTTCTTTTCAGCTAACATTTTCTCGGCAGGCAATTAGCAGGACAAGATTTAGGGTGAAAGCATATTGAATCCTATCGAGAATCGTAAACATAATCAGATTTTAGGTTTGATCAGTAGTTTAGAAGAAGCTTTAGAAAGTCCTTGTTGTTCAGAGGTAGGGGGACCAACAATCAAGAATGCTTCCAAAGACTCCTCGATGACTTGGGGGGGCGATGCAGAAACAACTTGGAATGCACAACATACACAAGGCCCAAGAGAAAATAGAAAAGTGTTTCCCCTATCAGGGAGTAAGATTAGGCCAAGGTTCAGAAGTGATGCAAGACAATTAACCACTTGCTCTAAAAGCTCGAACTGATAGATCATGGCGAATTAATCCCTTTATCTCATAGCCCAAGCCCCACATCCCACGAGGGGACCACGGCTGAACCCCCCTCGTGGGCCCCACTTCACACGAGCCACCCGCCTCACACGGGCCACCCACCCCGAGTGTGCCCCTACATCCCACAGGCCACCCCGCTCAAGCCCGATGTGAAAATGCCCCTGCATTAAGAAGGCTTTGGGCACATAGCCAGCATTGAAGGTAGGAAAGCTACTCCAATAACTAGGGGTAGAGTCTCAGCGGTCTGTTTTCCTCCTTTCTTTTTAATGAATTTTCGTTACCTTTATAAAAAAAAAAAAAAAAAAAAATCACTAGGGGTAGAGAAGTGACCAAAAAAAAAAAAAACATAGTAAGAACTTGTGCAAATGAAAAGGCAGGTATGGGTTCCTTCTCTTGTTCCTCAGAGGAAAGTTCCTCAATGGGACCAAACGCTCTTCATTTCTATGCCTTGGTAGCAACACATTACGATGACAAGGGGTTTGAGTCCCAGTTTCCCACTTCTCTATACAAATCAATCAATACATTCAATACTCGAGAGGATGGGAGCCCCATAGTGCCTTCGCACAGCACGCTTACAAATTACAAGGACTTGGGCCAAACATTCAAGAGAGTAGAGTTTGTGCACACTCGAGCGAAGCCAAAAATTATTCCATGACATTCAAGCAGTTGACAAAGAGGAGTGAGGGGTGGAACTCTCAACATCCAGGACATGAGTTCATAGAGAACAAAAAAAACTAGCACACTTGGCGAAACTATGAAAAATATCTGGCTCTAAAGAGACAAAAGGGCCAAAGTAAGAGGAGGGAGAAGGGAAGAATAAATCCAGTGGCTCAATGACGATCTTATGCTGGAATAGTCGGGGGGCAGAGATCAAAAAGAGAAAATCAGTTGGGTGATGATAAAGGATTGATCGTGTATTCGTTTTCTAGGCCAACAAGTGTTGGTGATGATTGAAAGGTCTTTGACTCTTCAACTCCACTCTCTGCGGGCCAATTATTGTCGAAGGTGACTCCAAGAGCATCAACTCACCAATTGAGAGTCAAGGGGAACCTTAGAGGCTTGCTCTTATATTTAATGAGATTCACCTCTTAGCATCTAGGTTGAGCATTTTGCTTATCCATGTTGGGAGAGGCAAATGATCTAGCAAACTCCTTTGCTAGAGGGGGTTGGCCAATCTTCCTTGGTGTATCATAACCTAGTTTCCTTTTAAGTTGATCTATTTTTCCTCCTTATCTTTTAAATCAAATGTGAAGCGTCAAAAAAAAAACCCACATATAACCATAACTAAAATGCATAAAACCAGCCTCACATACAGATGCTAGTAAGTAATACTATATTTCTAAAATAAAACTAATTCTATAATTTCAACCGAAGAAAAACAGAGACATGTTTCTTATCAGATACCTTTTTTTAAGAATGATTATACCTTTTTTTTAAAGGATGATTCAAATCAGATACTATCAATGCTTTTAAATTATAATAGGTTGGTATTGCAATTAAAACTTTTTAAGAAGCACATGAAAAAAAAAAAATCTAAAAGGAATTAAAAGGACTTACTTTATGGCGTAATAGTTCCCGCACAGTGACAGCAAATGCAACTGAAGATTCTAGCATCTTGCTTCCAAACCTGAACCAGTTTTCATTGCCATTAGAACCTCTGACCATACCAAGAAGACTATCACTATTCCTACCATGAAGAAGAATATCCTTATTCCTGCCCATGGTATTAAAAATGATTATTAACATCCTTAACAGTAAGGGTGGGACCCGTTATGCCATATACAGGCTGTGACGCCTGTTCTGAAAGAATGGCCTGTAATGGGCTGATTATGAGGCCGTAAAGTACCGTTATTGACCCATGACAGTCCACTATGAAGATAATACATTTTCATCCTTTTAAAAAAATTGAGCGATACCAGAGCGGTAACAGCCATTACAACCCATATCGTGACAGCCATAAGGCTGGCTGTTAGGGCCACCTTCACCATTATTAAATATCTTGTTCCTACCATGAAGCACGCAAAAATTAACTATACGAAACAAAGAATTATCATTACCTTTCTGCGAAGGGACCCACTTGCTCATGCTTTTGAAGCACATCAAGAGCCTCCTCAAGCCTTCCCATATAAAAGTAGGACTTAGAAATCAGGCGCCACCGCCAAAGCCTTGTAGAGGAATTCTTTAAACTTTCAGAACCATCCACAGGTCTTAACTTGCCATCATCACCAATTAAAGTAGAATTTCTCTCGGAAGAATCCAGCGTCTGCTCACACAACTTTACTACCTCTTCATACTTCCGCAGCTGCATATGCGTTTGACACCAGAACTTAAAATAAGCACCAAGGTCAAACTTCACACACATGACTCAGGAGTTGATATGCAAAGCTGAATTGAGCTTTTGCTCTACTCGACAAACTGTACATGTGAGAAATGGGTTCTGGTAATCCAAATCGATTGTATGGTGATGGACGTAAGATACCCCCAATTGAATTATCCTAATTGTCCAACTTGGCCCCCATAAACATACCGCCAAGTGTAGATGTCCATTTTCATCAGACGGTCAGGATCTGATAGACCAGATATTAAAGCATATACAATTCATCCACCAGATCAGTATGGTTTAGTTGTTGGGAGGTAGGTCCCATCTGGACAGTAGCTGGGTTGAACAAATATATCTCAATCGAGCATCATATACTACCTTATACACCAGAAAAACAAATGGATGGCTATTGCTAAATGTGGCCAAACTACACACATAAGCATAAGTGAGGTGCAGTGAAGTTTTTAAAAGTAATAAGAAAGAATGTACCATTAAGAGAGCCTCAGCCTTCATTTCAAACAAGTTATCAGAATAGTTGCTTATTGACAAAGCTTCATTGAGTATTTCCAATGCATTGGCTGCATCATTGGATTTTCTCTGGCGCAAAAGTACAGCAGATCGATCCATATACTCAGCTACTTGCTGCCAGTCAGAAATATCACCCAATCAGTCACAACAATGACAAGACATGTCCTCAAAGTCTATAATGAGAATCAGCAATAATTAGATGAAAGCCACAGAACCAATAAAGCCACTACTGAGAGAATCTCGAAATAAGATGGTTAGCAACACAGCTTTTCTAATTAAAAAAGTATTTCCTTGAATTAAAGCAGAAGGAAGATTAATTTATTTAATTTCACCATTAATTTATTTAGCTTCATCAACAATACAGACAATTGAAAATCACTGATCACATTTATAGTGCAAAAATTCTCATAAACACAGCCGAAAAGCATATACAAGTTATACTATAATTTACAAAGCAATGTTAAAAAGGAACGGGTGGATTACAGTTCCTACGGACTACCAAAAATGTTGATAATATACATTTATTTACTTCCCTCTTAGGCCCTTGGCGATTAAAAGGGTCAGTTGCAATCCCTCCATAAATGTTAGTTGTGCATAAAATGGGAATTCCACCCAATCTTCACAGAGCTCCCATCCTTTCTCTTTTTTAATGACAAATGAAAATTTTATTACGGAAATAAAGCTAGCACACAAATACATGATTGAGAAGCCATTCCCAACAAACAAGTCCAATAGTCCAATCTAGCAATTCCTTCCTGAGAGATGGTGCCTTTTTTTAAGGGTGACAGAAAATTTATTTATTTTTTTAAAAAAAAATTATAGAAACACAAAAGGGATTATAAGAAATCACCCAACTAATACGAAGAAGAGAGAACCCCCCAGCTGCCATGGAAGAACTCCAAATGGCAAGCCTTGAAAACATTAGTCGCTCTAACCCAATATATAACTAACCACCTGGCCTTGTGAAACTTAATCCAGAGTCGACACCTTGTCACTAAAAGATATGTAGCAGTGTTTTAAATAGCATTGCTATGTGGCTTGTAGTGTATGCTACGTAGCCTACAAAAATAATGTATTTCCCTGTAGCATACCGCGTTAGCGTACGCTACGGATATGTAGCATAGTGTATGATACACTATGCTCATGTTTTTATTATTTAAAAAAATAATAATAATTAAAAAAAAACAAACAAACAAACAAACTACAAGAAGAAGGTTTTACTTTTATATGATGTTAGTTCAGCTGCTGATGTAAAATGTTGGTGACCCACCATTCCCGCACGTGGCAATGATTCAGAGCCATCCAGACCATCCAAATAGTGGGTCATATTGCAGATGGAGAATATATGTACAATACACATTAGACAATCTTAACCATCTACAAAAGGGCCTCCACATATATAGCTGAGAACTAATGACTATTGTTAATGGTTGTAAAACTCACATTGAACAAAATGTCTTAAAACTAATGGGGCATCGACAAGCACCCTTCCGGCTACCAAATTTGATTTTTAAATTCTCTCAATCCACGAAGCCATCGAAGAGGGAACTTTAGCCTATCAATTGGCTTTACAAGAAGGTCCATTTCCTGTGTTTTCAAAAGTAACGAAGCCCAAGCTATGGAAAAAATCACGTTTCCACCTTTTCACGTTCCTACTGCTCAAAAATCCCCTTTTTTTATTGATTGAATCTCTTCTCGAGCTTGACAGAGGTATGTTCTTGCCCCTTAATATCTCTTAGTGAGTTCTTTTCATTTAAGATAAAGATTTATGGTTCTTTTGGGATTTCTTTTCATTTTTTAGGAGGCCACTTCCCATGCAATGTTCTAGGATAGCATTGTTCTACAACATTTTTCTGTGTGGAGCCTGATGTGGTACAGGTAATGCATAGCATGAGCCCATCCAACCATCACGTGGGCCACCATGCTTCAGTAGAAGTGCTTGGTGGGCAAACCACGCTATATTGAAGGCTTTTTGGGTGGTTGTTCAGTGATTTCTATGGTGTGACCCACTTGATGATTAGATAGGCCTGATTTTTGTGGCATCCCATCATCACTGTGAATGTTTTTTGCTATTTTTTGTACTTATTTTTACTAGTTATATTTTGTCCTATGATTTTAATTAAAAATAGAAGTATCTGTAGAAGGCAGAACGCTACGCGATACACTACATGTTATTAAAAACACTGATTTGTAGTTATCTTCTGGCCAAATTGCCCATAAGATGGACAAGGGATAGGTGCCAAACGGTCGGTTTCTTTCTCCCTGATTGATCAGAATGCCACATGGAGGAACAACTCCACAAGTTTCTAGGGCACCACCCAACAAGATTCCAAGAGCATGAGGAATCCCCCCAAATGATCCGAGTGAATTCACAGTGAATGAAAGATGATCCACCTTTTCCTCATCGTGTAAGCACAAAAGACAACCATTGGGTAGGATTATTCGCCTTTTCCTCAAGTTGTTGAGAATGAGGATTCTAGTCTTACCCACCAACCACACAAAGGCAACCATTGGGTGGGATTGTCCACCTTTTCCTCATCGTGTACGCACAAAAGACAACCATTGGGTAGGATTATTTACCTTTTCCTCAAATTGTTCAGAGTGAGGATTCTAGTCTTACCCACCAACCACGCAAAGGCCACCACCAGAGATGGCCACAGATAGTCCCTAATAAGATAAATAGGACCTAGATTTTGTAACCTGGATGAACCTTGGAGGATCAGGTAGACAGAGTTTAACGAAAAAGGCCCAGACCAAAATGGATTCCAGACCTACCTATCCCCATCCACTCCCGGAATACCTTGATTATGCAACACCATCATCAAGCTTACGAATTCATTGATCTCCTCACCCTTGAGACTCTGTGTGATATTTGAATCACACAACCTTGGTCTTGATTGAAAGCTAAGAAAAGGCTTCCAAGTGGGACCATTCATGTCATTCTGACATCCCATGACAATAGAAAACTGGCACACAAAATAAGTGACAAAAATGCTAACTAACATCCACTAATGGGAACATGCATAGAAAGTATAGTGAAACTTGCTTAATAATTCACTAACTGATACTATAAAAATAGCCTCAACCATATAAACTTGTGGAACTACATGCTGATTGGACCCCCATGTGGACCCCATACACTGATTGCCCATTCATAACGAGGACATCAGTACTAATTATATCACCATCAACTTCTAACCTTAGCCCAACTAATTGGGATCAGCTACACGTGAATCCTATCACTCCATTCCACACTATCACAGAAGTACTAACTATATCAAATGCAGTAAATATGTCCTCATTTTTCCTCTGTGTGTGTGCGTGTTTTTTTTTAAATGAATTCAGACTTTGTTGGAAGAAAAACTTTACAAAAGGTAAAAGGAAAGGATCCAGAGGTGGCTAGCCACTAGCTACACTGGAAAAATAAAATCCAACAGAAGCAAGGAGGGGCATTCCAACAAAAGCCATCAGTTCATTAAGGGCATGTTTGGTTTTCCAAATACAACAGTAATTCAAAGTAAATGATCCATAGTTATCATTTCAAGGTGTTTGTTTAAACAAGAAGTACAACTCGTAAATTGAAAAGTCAAATACGCTTGTAAAGGAAACAGGTAAATGAAATTGTAGTGATTATATTTTTACATTATAAAACTACCATTTTTACAGTGATTTCACAAAGAACGATGGCAAACTCATCATTGCAGTCAAATGTAGGTGATGTCACACAATTACAGAAGTAATCATTACCCATTTGCAGACTCTCTTTTTTCTTTTTCTTTTTTGAGAGAGAGAGAGAACAAAAAATTTATTGCAAAACCGCAAATGCCATTTACAGCCACAAAAATTCCCATTTACAGCCATTTACCATTGTAATTGGAAAATCAAACAACACTAAATCCTAGCACCAGAAGTATCTTACAAAAAGGAAAGCTTGGTACCTAGTAGACATATCCGGTTAGTGAAAAAAAGCTCTAGCAAGAGGATTAGAGGAAAGCTAAAAATGCATCATATACTTCTAAACAAAAGGTTTTTTGGCTGATAGGAGCTAACTACCAGATTGACTTGATAAATATAGCAATGGGAAGATACAGTAACATAAGCAATAATAAAAAATAAATAAAAATGAAAAGAGTTGCAGTACCTGAGCTTTTTGGAGACCATCAGAAGCTTCTATTCTTATTTTTTGGTCAAAACTCACATCATTTCCTCCTTGCAAGCACTTCTTGAAATGTTTCAATGCTTCTTCAATTTCCCCAAGTGCAAGATAACAACTGCAGAAACATTTCAACAATTAGTAGAGACAAGGAGACCGTTTTAGTTATTAAATAATAGTCTAAATGGAAGGCAGTGCTCACAGTGACAAAATAAGCAACTCATCAATTCATAACATGAAGACAAGATTTCCCACAACAGGAACAACCAACTACCATTTTTTGCATACAAACCAAAGCTGGGATGGGGGCCAAACTCACCCATTCTAGGACCCAAACACCTGCATCCATTCAACTGAATTGTACCCTTGCTCCAGTTTAAGGTTGATTACCATCCTATCAAATTACATGTTGCCAATATTGATCACTTCATTAAGAAGATATTTTTATAAGATAGCTACTCCGCTGGGAAGGGTGCAAGAATTACCAATGAAAATAATAATTACTTATTTGCAGTGATTTACAGGGGAAGTTAAAAAAAAAAACTCAAATACCCCCATAGGGCTAGTATCCTCACGCATAGGGGCTAAAGTGATCTTTGCATTGTTCTAAATGAACATGAAGGTGCCTTCCCTTATGCACAACATCCAAGTCAAATTGCCAAGGACAACCTAAGGGAATATGCCACACTCTCATATCAAGAGCATTACATTTGACATAGCACATCATGCTTTCATGTTTACCAATCAAAAAAGCAACCAAACATCCTTCGATTACCTAACTTCACCTCCTCTCTTCAACCATGCAATGAGGTGGGATGCAAGATGCTTTTCTTTCTTTCCTTTTCTTTTCTTTTTTTTTTTTTTTAATGAAAGGTGGATGTAAGTAAGATGCTTTTCGGTCTTCAACTTGAGCAAACTTGGTTTATGGATGTGATGCGGGACCGATGCATGAACTAAATAACATGTGAGATCAAGTAGCCAAATTAAGATATTTAACAAAAAAAAAAAAAAAAAAAACAAACAATCATCACTATAAGCATCACAAATATCATGAAAATCAAAAGAACATCATGCATAATCCTGGCCTAAGCTACTAACATCATAACACAGGATCATTAAATAAAAAGAAACTAGGATTTAATGGATGTATGGACATCCAATTATGATGAGGACATCGTGCACACGCACGCCCGCACACCACCACCCCTACGCACATACGTACGCAGAAGGAGGACCCCACCATCGATCTGGCTCGATGACGACGTCCAGAAAAGGCCTCCTAATTAGAAGACAAGTTTTGGTTCAAAAAGTGGGCCCGATAGTCAAGAAAAGCCCATCATGGGATCTTCTGATCGTAGCCCACTCGTCGGATTGATTTCATATTTTAGGTTTTGCTTATTGTTATTATTTAGAACATCATGAACACTTTAGATTTCTTTGTTTGGTTTTTATTTTAGTTTACTTCATCGCCAAGTAAAGGTTGCGCACATGGTGCGAGTTTTTGGGGTATAGGGTTTCCCTATAAATAGGCACCCCTTGTAGTTCTTTTCATTCATTGAAGTTAATAAAAATTTCTGCTTTATTTTTCTGCTCTCTTCGTGAGTTGTGGAAGAATTCAAAAGTGGGTGCGAAGCCCTCCCTTTTCGAAGGGCTAACTACCATGGTGCGAAGCCACATCGATCCCGACTCACCCCCATCCTTCCTCATCTCTCTTTTCATCTTCCACCATCATCTGTGTTTCAAATTCGTCTTTGGTTGTAGCAGATTTCTTCTTTGTAGCAGAATTCCGGATGTCGACCTTGCAGGAGGGTTGAAGCTTCGACGGAGCACCACACCCAGACCAGAACTCGGATCAACGTCAGACTTGGGGGTTTTGTTGCCCAGGCCTGGCCGACCAAGACCTAGGAGGCCTTTTCTGGGTTCAGCCCCCCTCCACACGTGCGGCCAACCTCAGGCGCACGTGCACCCGCACCTGGCTCGCTGTCCACACACAGAGGCTATTTCGGGTTCAAGTTTTTCTTCTATTTCCTCTTTTTATACCTAATTTCATAAACCCTAACCCTAGAATACATTATCCCTAATTGATTTGCCCCTTTTTCTCACCCTAGGGTTCCTTGAATTGAAATTAGAGAATCCCTTGGATTAGGGACTGATTCTTATGCATGTGGGGTTGATTTCTATTTCCCTTTGAGTATTATTTGGTTCATAACTTTTATTGATCCAGCCCTAACGTGTGTAGGCCTGGATCCGCATAGATTCCCCTTTAATTGAATGTTTGGATTTTCTTGTGGGATGTGAAATTTGTGTGATTGTTTCTGAATTGGTGTGATCTAAGCCTGAAATCTTGCATATCATATTTAATTTTCATGTCCTGCATCAAATTAGCATAGGGTATAGTCTATTTCAAAATAGGAAACCTACCTAAGGTGAAAATTAGGGTTTCGGTAATTTGAGAAAGTAGGAAAATTAGGAATTTTAGGTTTAGGGTTAGGGTTTCGTAGATGGAAGAAATGGGTTTTGATATAATGATGATGGGAAACCAAAAAGGGGCAAGGTGGGATTCACACATGTGGCTGTACGGTCACACATTTGGTGTGGGGTGGATGGGTTTAGGTTGGTTAGGGTTTGGATTGTGGATGGGTATGGGAAAGTTGGATTTGAGAGATGACGAAGATCTGGGTGGGATAATGAATAACCTGAAGAAAATACCAAGATGAGGGAGAAAAGAGAAGATGGTGTGGGGATAGATGGAGACCTCGCACCTCCGTTGATGAAGATTAGCCTCGCACCAGTCTCCCTTCCAAATTGCATGGAAGTATTTTCAAATCGCAAGAAGATGGAAGAAGAAAGCAGGAGCTTTTCTCTTTTTTATCACAAAATCCAATGAGGGAGAGGTTCACACGCCCAGACTCTTTTATAGCTTCAAGAAAGTTCAAAAATTACAATAAACACCTTGTTTTGTGAAATTTGACAAAAATAGCCCTAATATAACTAAAATCAAATAGAAACACTCATAATGGTGTCCAAACATAATATAAACAAAACTAAATTCTATAAGCTAATAAAATCTAAGAAAACTAATGTGGACGATCAACGATCAATGGTTCGATCATGTGATCCAATGGCCCGATCGTCACATCCCTCCGATCCAACGGTCTGGATCACTCCATAAAGCATCTCATATGTATCTTCCCAGTGCGGGGTCTTCCGGATGCCCGCACATGCACATGAGGTCTTCAGCACGATCACGGGTACTCGCCTAGCCATAGGAAAATCGGTGAGGCCTGCCTCCTCCTCTGATACATACGCAATGGCGTACGTGACATGATGTCATCGTCATGCGAAATCTTGGATTGGTAATCTCAAGATGTAGCAAACCAAATGGGATTTACTCTTTACAAATCATACCAAGAAGATAATTGGAAAAATAAATAAATAAAAAAATCCTCTACATATTCTTTGATAGTTCGCCATCATTTTCAGCACTACTGTATTGAAGCAGCCATCATACAGTCACCAAGTGCATCTCTCATTCTTCCAACAAACATCCGTGTTGCTGCGCGGTTGCTATAACAAAGCATCAAAGCCCTGACGCAGCTTCTAGTTGTCTCTCTTGGAGATACACAATTCACTCCCCGAGTGTAATAATCCTAGGCTTTAGATAGATTTCCACTTGCATATGCTTGGTTTCCCCTGATGAGTTCTTGCTACATGAACTTACGTCCAACCCTTTCCTCGACCTTTTCATTTTAGACTGTTTTTCCACAATACTAATGGGACCCACACTGTTAACCAATAACAGCCCCATAAAAGGTCTCCAACTTTACTCATTGGAACCCTTTTCTCCTACAATAAATATTTCCAATCAATCAACGTGACTCTTTTGTTTCCTCATAGTATTTTATCAGCTATTATCTACACTCCCTTCCATATCCAATTTCCCCTCCAAATCAACTACCCTTAAATGACTCTCCCCAAATGTAAACCTCCTTTATGTGACATCAGCCCCCTAAACACAATTGACAATACTCGTGTCTGCCCCCACAATCTCATACGGACGAAAAACATCCAAACACATTATGAGTTGCATATATGGGTCCATTTGGACATCAATTTTTCATAGCCAACCACTTCTAGAGGTGATCTTCTTCAAAGATGATTTCAGGCCATTCATTCCAACATCAATATGTAACCCCTATATCCCCAGAGGCCCAAGGCATGGAAATCGTGTAACAATAGTAAATTAGTATCGCGCAAACTAACCATAAATTTAATCAATTACTGTAATACTGATTCATAAGCAATAACAAGTAAAAGATCAATCAAAGTCAAGTTCATGTAGTTATCGTCTCACAAAAAAAAAAAAAATAATAATTTGAAAAAGTAGTTCATGTAGTAATAACTCATAGTGAAAGAATGCCCAAGAGTCAAAAAGAGAAGAGGACCCAAGGAAAACCTTACTTTGCAGCTCTAACTTGGACCTTTAAAAAGTTGGGATCTATTGAAGCAGCCATCATACAGTCACCAAGTGCATCTCTCATTCTTCCAACAGACATCCGTGTTGCTGCGCGGTTGCTATAACAAAGCATCAAAGCCCTGACGCAGCTTCTAGTTGTCTCTTTTGGAGATACACAATTCACTCCCCGAGTGTAATAATCCTCGGCTTTAGATAGATTTCCACTTGCATATGCTTGGTTTCCCCTGATGTACATTAAATCCAAAATTTTCGAATGATTAGGAAGTGGGATTAAAAGCATTATTAATCACAGTGATTACAATCTTTTTTTCAGATTAATCAGATTGATTACAATCTATACAAAGCAATACAAACAACAACTACAGAAATCTAATCCACCACAATAATGGATTGGAACTTTCCCAACCAGAATACCAGACGTCTAAAATGAGGATTATATGACACTCAACCCAAGGGTATGTATCCGTTTGTGCATGTGGGGACAATTCTCTGAATAATCTAGACCTTCAATATGATAGGCCCACAATGAATGACCAATGCCAAAACTCTTCTTCATGAAACAATCCTAAACCCTTCCATGGATGTCCCGCAGATAGACAGTTAAGGGAAGAAATACAGCTAGGACCCACATTCAACTGAAAGAAAAGGACAAATAATGGATGGCTAGCCAGCTACGATCTTTCAATGTGAGAGTTTTTCAGGGCATGGTCCATTCAAGGTAGGGTTTTCATGTGTACCATCTAGATCACTGATCCATAGCCCCTCTGTGTACAAAATGAAAACCCGAGAATCATATGCATATTCACATGTAGAGTATCACATCTTTCCTCAGCTAAAATTAGAAGAAGGACAAGTAAAAACCTGAGTCGCCACTTTTCGCAAGCCTCCTGTGCTGCAGCAGTGGCAGCAGCGGTGGAGAGAGACTCCTGCCTAACACCTTGTTCTTTATATGCTTCATTCTGAGAGACAGCTGACTCACCCTTTTGACCTTCACTGTGTGCCTGCTGCAAAGAACTAGAAAGTGGAAAGAACTGCGGGGCAGGAGAAGCCAAGCCAACTTTTGCATTTGGAGTTGAGGAATATGAATCGGGAGCAACTTTTCCCCTGTTTTTCTTTCTGTAATGGCGCTTCGCTGCTGATAATGGACCTAGTGTAGGAGGAGGTGCAGCAAAGGTGAAGTTTGTCTCACCAAAATCTTCCGAACGAGAAGAAAAACAGAACATGTTGCCACCATCGTCTGCTTGCATCTCTATGTTAATATCATTATTAATAGTTTTCTCTTTTTCAGAAGGTAAGCTGTTGACACCAAAATTTCCCTCGACAAAATGCTTGGATCCTTCACTGTTTAATTCTCTGCATTTCGGATCACTTTGATTGATATTCAAATGCTGTGTTGAAGCAAGCAGATCTTCATCTCTTGCATCCATAGGAATCGATTGATTTGTATCTGTTGATATACGGTTTGTCGCAAAGGGGACAGACTGATCAGAAGCTACCGAAGTTTCTCTCGAACATTGATCAGCAGATGAAATTTCTTCTTGATATGGAGAGAAATCCATTGGCGAATAGCTTCCAGGAGAACCCAACTCTGAATTTTGTTGGGAACTTTTCTCACTTGAAATAAAATGGGTCCCATCCCGCTGCTGAATTGGCCTCAATTTGCCCCTCTTCTTGTTCGACCTTAGGTTCTTCGATGTTCCCCGCTTCGCGCTGAATTCCAAATTTTGGCCTAACCCAGGAAACAAGTAATCCATCGAAGCACAAGGAGCATTCTGGTTTGGTGTTCTGAGATCTGCTCGAGGTGTCTCTAACCCTTCCCGCGTGCTTGTAAAACATAAGTTGGGCTTCTTCTCAGACCAATCAGCAGCAGGCCGGTCAAAGATGTTCCCAGCTGATTGAGAAGCATGGCCCATCGATGACAAAGATGGATCGCCTTTTGGTTTAATGGGGGGAATCTGACTGGCGCCCAAATTGTTACTTTGCATTCCCAACTGAAATGTACATGGTGTTGGAACAGAGGTACTACCCAAAGCAGAATCACTGAAAACCCCATAACCGGAATTTCCAAATTGCCCATCTTTTACAGCGGTTGAAGAGGAAGAATGGCCCATATCAGTTCTACTGGTGTTATCAGTGACATTCTTACTGCGTCCGAAGACGAAACCGATCTTTTCATCCATCTTAGAGCTAAGATTAGCATCTTTAGATTTCTCTTCAATTTTCAACTTCCTCATCTCATCAGGGAGCCCAGGCATGTTGCTTCCATCTCGAACAGAGGTTGTAGAGGAAGAACAACCCGTATCAGTTCCACCAGTGTCAACTCCAATTCTGCTTCCGATGTTCAACTTCTTCATCTCATCAGGAAGAAGAGTTTCTGTGCTTCCACCAAAAGAACCAGGGACATTCTTATTACTTCCAAAGAAAAAAGCACCCTTTTCATCAATCTTAAAGCTATGATTAGCATCTTTAGCTTTCTCTTCAGTATTCAATTTCCCCGTCTCATCTGGGAGCCCAGACACCTTGCTATCATCCACTCCAACGCTGCTACTGATATTCAACTTTTTCATTTCATCAGGAAGAATCGTTTCTGTGCTCCCATCAAAAGAACCAGCTAAGCTCTTATTACTTCCAAAGACAAAACTTACCTTTTCATCCATCTTAGTGTTATGAGTAGCATCATTAGCTTTCTCGTCGATTTTCAATTTCCTTATCTCGTTCGGGAGCCCAGACACCTTGCTTTCATCCGCTGAGTTTGTACCTGAAATCGAACTTTTCTTCACACTGCTTCCGAATACAAAAACATCATCTTTCTTCGGAACCTCACCAAAATTCAGATTCGAATTTGAACTCGAGCTTGAACTCCCCTTTCGGCCAGCGGAAAATGTAAAACCTGAACTGTCCACATTTGAAGATGCTGTTTCACTTCCTATTTTCAACTTCCTCATCTCATCCGGAAGCACATTTCCCAAATCCAGATTCAAGAACGGCTTCGCTGCAAACTTGAAACCTGAATCACTGGACTTCCCAAACTCAAAGCTTTCCCACTTCGAACCTCTGGAACCATCCACGCTCTTATTTTCCTGCGACAAGAAAGGATTTGAACCATACAGCTGGTCCTGCAGTACCCACATTTTATCATCTGCTCGATCCAGACCACTTGAAACTGTGGCACTTTGCCGAGACGGATTGAAACCTGAATCAACCTGACGCCCCGTGGGTCCCATTTTCCCATCACTGGCTTGATCAGAACCACCAAAGACCGAAGCACTCGGCTTAAACAGATGTTCAGTCCAATCATGCGTGGCCTGCATTCTTATATCATCCATTCCATCGGAACCATCCGAAACAGGCGCCTTCGGCCGAAGCAGATCAAAACCCAAATCAACCTGACTCGCTGCCGCATTCATTCCAGTGCCATCACCTCGTTCGGAACCATCTGAAACCGACTCACTCGTCCCATACATATCCAAACCCAAATCAACCATATTCTCCATACCCCTCATTTTACCATCATCGCCTTGATCCAAACCATCCGAAACAGGCGCCCTTGGCCGAAACAGATCGAAACCCAAATCAGCTCCATCCAAGTCGTCCGAGACCACCGCACCTGATCGGAACAAATCGAAACCCGAACCCGCCCGACCCTCCGCTTCCCGCATTCTACCACCAACCCCTCGATCCAAACTCTCCGAAACCGCCATGGCCGGACGGAACGGGTTGAAGCCGGGATCATTCCGACCGGCCGTAGCTGGCGTCGAAGGCTTGCTTTGTTGGGAACCCAGATGGCGCCTCACCTTAACGAGCCTGGGCCTCGACGATCCCGATACCGACGGCGCCACCGCCGGCAGTGGAGAAGTGAAAGACCTGCTGAAATTGCGGGAAGTGCCCTCGGCATCGAAATTACGGGAACTGCCATCGGTGGAAGACGACATGTTTGGTTGGGAGAGATTGAAAGGGCGTCTGGAAATGGAAGAGTGATGAGTCGGGCCTTTGGAATTAGGGTTAGGGTTTTGAAGCGGGGATCTGAAATCTACCATCGCCGGCGACATTGAAGCAAGAGCAGCAGCAGCTCGGGACTCATATGAACCGATATGGAGATCGGACGGTGGAGATTGCACGATGTTTCAGATCTCTCCTTTTTTTTTCTTTTTTCCTTTTTTTTTCTTTCTTTTCCACCCTTTTTCTTTATTTTGTTGGATTTGAAACTTTGATCTGTGGAGAGAGCGGCGAATATACGTAGCGCAGTTGCACGATACACGGGCAGAGTATGACACTTCATACGCAGGCACTGAGGTATCGTACATGTGTATAGATTAGCTCAAATTGTACCAACTAAATTCCGTAACCCACCGTCTCTAAGTCACACTCCCGGATTCAGATTGGCTGAGCAATCCTAGCATCTGATTCGTGGACACTTGTTTGTAGAAATTAGACCGTTGGATATTCTTCTATTTTAACCGTCTAACCAGTGTCCACTAATCCTATGATCAGGTAATCAAATAAATTCCAATTTTAGTCCATGATACATCTAGACTCGGACCCATTATCTGGACCGTTTATTTCACTTACTCCACTTACACTTATCCGATTCCTATGTAATTTAATTTGTACGTGCCTGCGTATAATCCATCATAATCTCGCAGACTATCGAAGTTTTTTTCTCATATATAACTGAATGATGCATTACGCGATAGTCGGTTTGCTTCTTTACGCGAGTGTCCAATTCTTCAAGTGGGGCCCGCTTTTCGGTAATCCAGACCATTGATCCTTTTCTACTTCTTTGATAGGCCATGATGTATGATTTTCTTTTCTGTTTTAGTTCAGACCGTTGATATTTCTCAGGTGAACTGTCTATCTGGAGGCTAAAGATCTGAAGGCTGTGATGATATATCCAGGGTGGGCCTCTACAGACCAATGGTCTAGATTAGGGATTCATGAACAGAACTTGTCACGAGATGAAAAGCCACGTGTTCTTTGCAAATACGCGTGTCGCGTTGTGTATAATTAAAAAAGATTTATGTGTTTCATTTCATTTCCTTTCGGGGTTCGTTTACTTGTGCTGGAAGGATCTGAAATGTTGAGACGATCCGCGCGAGTAAGAACCGTTGCACGTCTCTCGCACGTGTGTGCGAGATCATTGAGTAAGGTCCGGTCATCTGGTGGGCCACGTGTTGGGAAGAAAATGGACCGTTGGAAGATAGATTACCTCTGGTGTATGTTCACTGATCGGGCATCTTCTCGGAGTATGTTAGCGACTGCGAGTGTTTTCGCCACAATGTACGCCAGACAAGTGTTGTGGGCCCCACACGATGTTCTGTTGAAATCCACTCGGACTATATGATAGCTGATCCCTTGTTTATATATGGGGCCAAAACTCAGCCAAACGCATGGCTCAGGTGGGCCACACAGGTGAGAAAAAAATGGGAGAGTATGCCAACCCTTGATTAACGCTAGCCCACTCAAGTTTCGATATTCGCTATGTACTGATTTTTTAGGTGTACCGGATCTAGGTATGCGTATCATGTTAATGGATTGGATGAAGTGTGATAACATGGTGGGCCTTCTACAAAAATCAAGGGTGGGCATCCCCTGTCGATTGATTGCGTGGCTCACTTGTATAGTGAATTTCCGAGTTCTGTGACAATGACAACATATGGGCGGGTGCACGTGATGTTTGCAGACACGGATGGCTAGAGGCTCCTCCGCTGCCCAAGCCGATAGTGGAATAGCTCCGTGTGCCCCACCATAATGTCTGTATTTTATTCACACCGCTTATCTATTTTGTCAATTCATTTTAAGGCATCAGTAAATAAAAATAAATTTTAAAATTAAAATTTAAAAAAAAAAAAAAACAACAACAACAACGCAATTCAAAGCTCAAGTGAGATCACACCCTTAAAAAGGAAAAAAAACAGTTGGGATTGAACTCATATCATTAGAAACTTTTTAAAGCCCACTAATTTATTGTTTACCATAATTTACAGAAAGTATTATATTCATGATATATTTATAATTTTAATATTTAAATTTGTGTTTTTTTATTTTCTTTATTTAAATTCATTTATATCACTTATTTATAAAATTTTGATGTAATTTGAATGTTTTAAACTTGGTAAGAAATTATCCAGCTAAGCTTGCATATGCTCACCCTATTTTGAACATTCCTTTGAGCAGATGAGTCGTTATTATTAAGGCCTTATTTAATTTAGTAGATGTCATTAGGAAGTTAAAAATTTACAGTATAGTTGAATAATTATTTAAAGAGTTATAGTTTGGGTTAATTAAAAATATTGGTAAATTTTCATTTAGCTTTTTTTTCTTAATTAGCTTGTTAGTACACAACACCGTCAGTTCACACTTCACTGTTAATATGTTTTGAATGGACATCTATGATACGATGAAAATCAAATATAATAGTTCACGTTATCTGAATTTAGGTATTGAGTAACCCTACTCAGGTACTTGGAATTTGGAGCATGACAGTTTCTGTAATCGCCATGGTATAAATCTTCCATCAGACCCATTAATAATTTATAAATCACTAAGTGGAGATGTCTTATAAAAATTAACCTGGTACAAAATTGAGGCGGTCTATATCATTTGAACTTGAAGAGAGTAATTTAAAGAGACTTTACCTATTGACCATGTTCCGCATACAACTTTTGGACCTATTTTTGCAGTTTTAGATATTTGTTTTGCCTTCTCATCTTATTGATTATGAAACCTTCCTACCACAACATTGTGCATCCCTTGCAACCGTGTATTTCTACTTTGAGCCTAAGTCTTACAAGGAAGCCATCCAAGGTCTTGAATGGCAACAAATTATGATAGAATAATACCTATGCTCGAATGCATGCACAGGTCCTTGTTTCTCTTTCGTTATTTGTTGTAAGTTTAAACATTTGTTCTGCCTTATTGTTTTGTATATTATGAAACCTTCATTCCACAATATTGTGCGTTCCTTGCAACCATGCAGTTTTACTTTGAGCCTCAATCTTATAATGAAGCTACTTAACATCATGAATGGCAACAAGTTATGATAGAAGAACTTGATATCCTCCCTCGAATGCACGTATGGGACCTTGCTTCTCTTCCACTTGACAAACATACAATTGGTTGTTGTTAAGTGTACAAAATAAAAAACAGAAGTTAATGTTAGCATTGATCATTGCAAAGCTCGTATTGTAGCTAACGACTACAATCAACCATTTGGAATTGACTATGTTGAAACATTTGCACCATTTACTGATGTGACCACTATTCGGACCTTATTTTATGTTTTTGTCATCCGCAATGACCATTATATTAACTCGATGTAAAAAATGCATTTTTTAATGGAGATCTTCAAGAGGAAGTTTGTATGCAACTGCCACTTTGAGAATTTGATATAAAGAAATGTGTGTTGACTTTGATAGGCATTATATGGTCTAAAACAAGCGTCTTGCACTTAGTTTGCTAAGCTCAGCTATGCATTAATGCCAATTGATTTTTGAAAAGAGCCATCACGATCCAACCTTATTTAACTCTAATGCCGCCAAATGAGGAGTCGTTCTACTACTTAATATTGATGACATGATTATTTATGGTGGTGATGCAACTGTTATACATTGGTTTAGATAACATCAAAATCAATTATTCAATATGAAATATTTTAAATTTTTATGTTATTTTATGGGTTTGGAAGTTACATATTCTAAACGTGGTTGTTTACTCTCTCAAATCAATTATGCCACATACCTTACTTCTAAATATCAATCAACAAATGATATAAAAGCAGGTCGACATTCTAGTTGAGTTGAATGCCAAGCTTGGTTCTACCGATAGTGAACTTCTTTAAAATCCTACTCTCTTTTTTTCAACAACTTGTTGGCAACTTAATTTATCTTACCATTTCTTGACCTGACATTGGCTATGCAGTCCACCATGTCAATTAATATTTTAGCGCACCTCGTTCTATTCATCTAGCAGTTGTCCTATGTATTATTCGCTATATTCGATATACTTTTGAGACAACTCTCTTATTCTCTGCAACTTCTTCCATTGAGCTACATGCATGTTTAGATTTAAAATTTGCTTGAATTGTTTATGATTAAAAGTCCATTACAAGCTTTTGTATTTTTCTTGGAGGCTTTTTTATCTCATAGAAAAGTAAAAAAGCAACCACACATTTCCTAATATACTATCAAGACCGAGTATCGTACAATGGCTTAAACTACTATTGTGATTGTCTAGATATAACGATTACTCGTTGACATGGGTATCAATCTTGCGACGCCTGTACCTTTACACTCCTTAAATAATTGACTTTTTTTTTTACCAAGTCACACGATGTCTCTCCTTTCCTTTATCTCATCTCCAATCTCTTAATGATCTCCTTAAAACCACCTCAAGTTTGAGAGGGGAGTGCGTATAATATTATCAGTTATACTTTCCTTATTTTGTACCTATACAACTGTGCATACAACTACTCTACATTATATTTACACCTTATATATTTAATAAAAATTTCACAGCTTTGTTAAGCTCTCACTTCCAAACGCACTTACTTTTTTGGTTTCCCGTTAATTACCGTCGATGTTTCCACGGTGCCAGATGACCCATAATAGTTTATATCATTTAAATTAGATCCTAAGGCAATAAATAAGGAAACAACCAGCTTATGTGCATCATATCAAATGGAACAATTAAGATGGGATGCCAACCATGTGTGTGTTTTTTATAGTTGTTATTGTGTGTATCTTTAATCAAACCCATTAATAGGGGGATTCTTGTTTTTTACTTCCCATTTATAAATAATTATAAATAGGTAATAATTATTTACATATGTAATTAATGCACAATTTTCAATGTTGATTGATAGTAGACTTTTTGAATGCCAAAACCAAGCGTGTGAAAAAATGTAGAGCCAATTAAGATATGTAGCTTATCCATGCCACCCATCCGTTATGCTAATTAAATTTAGAATAAGAACCAAAATATGAGGTAGATCCAAAGCTCAGGTGGATAACACCACGAGAAATGGTGAGAATTTAATATCCATAATAAAATCTTATTAATAGCTATGAAATTTTTGTATCAAGCTAATAATTTGTGTTTCCCTCTTACCTATGTTTGTGTGACCTTATGAATATGTTAGATGACAAATAAACATAAATGTGAGCCCTGAGAAGGAAACAACTCTTAATACATAGTAAAATTTTAGACTAGTGTAGTGTAGGGCACTTAGCTTTGGATGGGTCCTTTTATATTTTAACTCTCATGCCATATAATATCCCAATAATGGATGTCATGTATATATCACATACATCACTAGCTTACAAATTTAATTGTTTTTTTCATGCATGTTTTTGGGATGAAAATATCCACTGCTTTTAAATAAAAGTAAAGAATAATAATTAGGTAATTCTCGAGCTTAAATGAAAAATCAGATGGCCACGAGGTATATCTAACCCACTCGGATTTAAGGGTTTGTTTGTTAACGCTGATTTTTTGTAATTAATGCAGAATTTGAAAAATGTTCCATATTTAGCGGTGTTTGTTAAAGCAGAAGAAGGAAAGCGCTCCACCATATTTGGAAGTGACGTTACTAAGTTATGTGGGGCCATTATGATTTATGTTTTGTATCCACGCCGTCTATCCAATTGGAAAGATAATTTTAGGTAAAGATCCAAAGAATGAATCAAATCCAAAGCTCCAATGGACCTCACCACAAAAAACAGTGGGAAGAGTGACGCCCGCCATTAAAAACTTAAATAGGCCACGAAAGTTTTTTATCAAGTTGATATTTGTTTTTTTCCCTTCTTTCATGTCTGTGTTAACTTGTGAACAGGATGGATTTCAAATAAAAATCATGGTAAGCCTTAGGAAGGTTTCAACGGTAGGCATCAATCTCCGCACTATTTGTTGTGGTGGGTCAACTACATATATTGGATCTGCCTCATTCTTTAACTCATGCCCTAAAATTATATCTCCAAATAGATGGACGGTATAGATAAAGCACATACATCATAGTGGGCCTGCGTAACTTGGTGACGTCTTTGTAGTGACGCTCCCTGTTAGGGAGGTGGATTTCCTGTGAAAAGCCTTTCAAGATGAAGTTCCTGCGCTGGGAATCCAGGTGGGCCCACTGTGATGTTTGGGAGAAATCCTCCCCGTCCATCTTTTATGTGAGTTCATTTTAGGATATGAGGCAAAAAATGAACTGTATCTAATACTCAAGTAGGCTGAAAACGTGATAATTGAACATCCATAGTTGAAATATTCGTGGGCCAACATAAGTTTTGAATCATGCTAATATTTGTGTTTTCAGTTCATCCCAGTATGAATGAAGTTATTAACGGTATGGATGGCATGGAAACATCATTGTCAAACCTAAGGAGGTTTCAACTATAGGAATTTCCCTAACCACATTTTTCCTTTAGTACAGCCCACTCGAGGCTCGGATCATGCTCAATTTTGGTCTACACTCCTAAAATGAGCTCACAAATCGAATGGATGGAAAGGATTCTTGACAAACATCACAGTGGGCCCCACCTAAGTTTACAGCGCAGGAGGGTTTTAATAGGAATTTGTGTCCCCCTTTCAATAGCTAATCCGTGTCCAAGTAGAACCCGGACGCAGATTTCCTGCTTTCCCACAAACTCCATGCGCAATGATGTTGGGTGGGTCCACCGAGATGTTTTTGAGAAATTCACCTGCTCCATCCATTTTATTTTATTCTAACATCAATTATGAAATTTAGTTTTAAGTATATTAAATTAAATTCACTAATTTTAAATTTTAATTTTGAGTTAGGCTATCTGATTTAAATTTTGTTTAATTAGAGTAAATATTAATTTTTATTTCTGTCTTTTGAAAAGAAAAAGAAAGAAGTATATATATATATATATATATATATATATATATATATATATATATATATATATATATAATATAATATATATATATATATATAAAATAAACAATTTATCTAAGTTTATATTTTAATTTAGAAATTCTATATATAAAAATATTTGTTAATATAAAAATTAAAATGAGTTATTTCTAAATTTTAAAATTTATTTATATAAAGATAAATTATTAAAAATAGAATATGTTCAAATTAAGTTATGAATTATTTAAGTCAGATGTAATATAATATATGCAGATAGATTTTATTATTTTATATCAGAATTGTTAAATTTAACTCATAATTATTTTTAGTTAAAAAATAGAATTAATAACTTAAATTAACTTGTAAATTTTAAGCCTTGTTTAATATATGTATTTAATTTCATAAATAATAATTAATTTAATTAAATTAATCTAGATCGAGTGGAATTTCAAATATTAAAATGATGATTATTTAATTTAAAGTAAAGTGGTTACAATTAAATTGTTAACAAAGCGGTTTAAATTAAAATTTTAATTTTTAAAGTTTGAGAATTAATATTAATTGTACTAATTGGGAATTATTTTTTTTATAAGAATTAAATTAATATAAATTTAAATTTAAGGTGACTTTGAAGGCTTTAAAAATAATTAATTATAATTCAAAATTTTAGTTATTTGGTAAGTATTATGAACTCTAACTTGTATGATTTCTTAAAGTAATTAAGTCAAAATTTAATATGATATTAATTCAAACTTCTAATTATTATTCTAATTTAACTCTAGTTTAAGTTATAAAAATAAAATAGTAATTATAATAATAATTAAAATATAAGGTACAACTAAACTTTTATAAATTAATAAATAAAAATTTAAATTTCGAATAAAATAATTTATTTACATTGCAAATAAGTAATTTTTGAGACAAAATTGGTATTCCAACATTTTCAGGAGTTTCTTGTAAATTTATCAGTACTTTTATAGAAAACGACTTGATATTTTAACAAATTTCATAAACTAAATTTTAATAACATCGAATTTATGCACCTCATATATAACCTGCATTATAGTGTAGAAATTTGATTTATTAAATTATTATTTATTTATTTTTGTTGATTTTAGAATTGTTCATGTTATTCATGCTTCTCTATTGATTATTTAATTGTGAGAAGAAAAAAAAATGTATATAGTTGTATCAGCAAGTAGGACGATCGTGTCCATTGGGTGAAAGACCCTAAAGCTAGCAAGTGGGGCAATCGTGTCCTCTGGGCGAGAGACCCTAAAGCCAACAAGTAGGGCAAACGTGTCCCTTGGGTGAAAAACCTTAGAACCCATTGGATCCTTTGGAGTCTCCTTTGTGTATGGCGTATGAGTACAATTGTGTGCACGAACATACGTTAGAGGTACAACTGGAGCAGTAGTCTGACCAGCTACGTATAAATGGGTCCATCACCATGAGGTATCAGTGCATGGGCGTTAATGCAACGTGACCATCCACTTAGGTACGGTGTTGTAAGAAATGATATAATTGTTATGAGAATTCATAAAAAATATCACATGCATCACATTTTCACATTTATGTTGCTTAAATTCATTGTCTGTATTCTATTTTCCTCAATTGTTATAAAAAATTGATATTATCTGAACATGTTAAATTTTGGGTAAGAAATGACCTTACTAGGCTGTTATGCTCATCCTACTAAAAAAAATGCACAGGTGCAGAGATGGAATACTACGAGCAGCCGGGCCTCTACTATTAATTTTATTTTTCTAGAAAATAAGTTTAGTTTAAATTCAATTCAGTTTTTGTTATTTAAGTTTAGTTTATATTCCAAATTTCAATGTAGAAGAAAAATATGTCAAGAGAGTTGAATTTAATAAGCATTTCAACAGTATTTTCTTTTAGATGATGTTGAATATTTATTGAATGTGATTTATTCACGTGGATTGTAATAAATATCATTATATTATAACTCATGATTCATGAACCTTGGGATTTGGGTCCCGAATACCTTATTCGGGTACCCGAATTTCGGGGCATGACAGTTTGGTATCAGAGTCGGGTTTAGATTAAAAATTGTGGACCTAGGGTAGTCTTTTATATTAGTGACCCAAACATAAATTATTTTTTTTTGCTTTTACGATAGAAAAAAAATATAAATATAAACTTAGGGATCATTACATTATGTTGACATCAGATATAATCTTATTTAGGCTTGATATTGAACTAATAACCCAAAATCTAGACCCTAAGGAATTTTTAGAGTTTTTGAATACTATGGTAAATTGGACAGCAATAGTAAGCAGAAAACACTTACCTTGCAAAACCTATAACTAATTAATTAAAACTTGTTTTAAGTTGATTCGAAATTCCATTCGTAGATTAATAAGTATAGTTTTAGTTAAAAATAATTCAAAATTGTAAATTTAGGTTTCTCTTATACCAAAATTAAGTTATGTGTATACTAGTTAGAAATCATTTGTTTCTGGACAGACCAAATTATCCGAATTTTAGATTTTTTTTTTGTAGAGCTTGTATTAGGCTGAAATTTTATAGAATTATAGTAGACTCATAGATGTACCCTCATACAAATTTTTAAATCAATCTAACACTTATAAGTATTAGAAACTTTAGCGGAATAGTATCCTAAGAATCTAAATTTTCTACACTACAACCTTGATACATGTCACTGCCTGAATTCTCTTAATCTTCATGTATTAGTCTTTTGGATCATCAAATCTTTATTACAATCCAATAAAAAAATTTCATGCTCCCAGAGACCTTAAATAGTATGCACTGCATTAATGATACTTAGAATTCAATTTAGTTATTGCAACCTACCTTGGTTGTTACACATTAAGCTTATATGTTTAATTAATTATAGATTATTGCGGATCAAAATATTGATGTCGGAGCCACATTAGGAGCTTCTGGTCCCGATACCACTGAAAACGATTCACTTATGGGTGGAATTATTAAGGCTATAGGAGATCCTACGGCTCTTATATGCTATCAGATAATACAAACTCAAGCGCAAGGTCAAACCCAAACCGTTCACGCGGCTAACAAAGAGATAAGAACTTTATTGGAAAGGTTCAAAAAACAGAGTTCGCCTATATTTAAGGATGGCCCTGACTTATCTAAGGCCGAAGTGTGGAAGAAACAGCTTGATAAGATATTCATGGTTATGAAGTGTGATAAATACCAGAAAGCAGAATTGACTATTTACATGCTAGAAGGGGAGGCAGATCATTAGTGGGACGCAGTCGTTAGGATGAACCCGAGAGTTGAAGCCTGGACCTGGGCCCAATTTTGTGAGAAGTTTGATGATAAATACTTTCCCTTGTATGTGAAAAATCAAAAGGCGGGAGAATTCATGAAATTAAAGTAAGTGATATGACAGTGCACTAGTATGATGCTAAGTTCACAGAGTTATAGTGATTTGCAACTTTTTTAGTGTCCAATGAAACCCGAAGACACAGAAATTTGAGGAAGGTTTGAGAGCCTCCATTCATAGCTAGTTAGCCCCTTTCGTACAAAAGACGTATGCCGAAGTGTTGGAGCGTGCTTTAGCAGTGGAGAAAGACATCAACAAATATTAGAAGAATCATAATCAGAAGAATGACGTAAAGAGTGGTGTTAGAACTGCTACACATATATCTCCAGCCCAGTAAGATGCAGCTAAGAGATAGAGAACAACATCGACATCGATAACCAAACTGACGGCAACACTTCCTGCACTATGATTTTTGGGATTCTGCTATGATTGTGGACTCGAGGGCCACACTTCTCGTTTTTGTTCCAGACCACAGCGCACTCAATATCCACAAAGGTCGAGACCGTCACATTAGTCTTTCAGGCCTCCCTAGCAATATGCACCACCGCCTATGTCCCAGCGACCTCCACTACATCCTTCTGCATCACAGCCTTCCTCGAGACCACCTCAGCCATATGCACAAAGGTCGCTACAGTCGTACTTGAGGCCACCACAGCAAGGACCTTCGTCGGTATATTAGATACCACCTCAACAGCCGCCGCCACAGGTTAGACGTCAACAGTACCAGCGGTCGAGGCAGGGAGTTCAGGCACCATGATCACAAGCTCAAGGTCGAGTCTACGCCCCAGTACAGTCAGGAGACGATACAGTGCAATTGTATGAGAACTTGACGCAACAATACGAGGGCCCAATTTAGAGTTATGATGTTCCAGCACAGTATGAGGATGAAGCGACCCAGACTTATGATGATGTCGCACCCTTATATGAGGATCCAACACCGCCAACAAATGACATTATTCAACCTGACATCGAGGCTAGCAGTGATGTAATCGAAGGTACCATCGTCATTTATTCATCCTTAGCTAGATCGTTATTTGATTCTGGAGCAACGCATTTATTTATTTCTTACTGCCTTTTATGCTCGTTTGGGTTATCTCCTGCTCTCTTAAATAAAAAGTTAACGGTAGCAAATCCTCTTGGTAATTCAATGGACTTAAGTCAGATTTGTAAATTTTGTCCGATCATGATCGAGAACGTAAATTTACCAGCTAATTTTATAGTTATGCCGATGCGAGAATACGATATTATATTGGGGATGGATTGATCATCTTTATATCGGGCCAAAATCGATTGTTTTAGGAAGATAGTCTGTAACGTCTTGAAAAAATCCGTACAAAGACCCGAGTATCACCTCAGGCAGAAATCACTTAAGACCAAATTCTTTAGAAATTAGATGAAAATTAATTAAGTGCTAAACTAAATTAATCACTAGATTAGTTGGAACAACTTTCTATACGATTTGTAAGACCTAAAACCAGTAGAAGTAGAATCGCTGGCGCAACATTACCTAAAAATCTAGGATAATCTCTAAACCCAGTTGCTCGGGAGCGGGAGCATCTTGATTGAAACTCCGTATCAGACCTATACCATACGTCGAAAGTCCGATTAACGCGAAACTATACGGTTATGACGTCTTATTGGACTTAACAATCATCTCGGAAATCAAGTGCAGATAGTATCCAAAAAACGCACAACTTGGACCCGGAGCAAAGTGTGTAAGAAACGTAAATACTTTTAGAAAATGAACTCGGATTTAAGTGATTTGGGCCGTTCACTTGCGAGCCAAGTTAAGGATTCAGACCGTCAGAATTTGACCCAATTGCACCATCGGATCAGGAAAATTTCTTTGCATAGGTCAGTATACTTATAGCCCTGATCGAGTGACAGTGACCATTGATTTAAAACTGGTTCGCCACGGTCGATCCTTAAATCTGATCGGACTGAAAACTTAACCTGACCTAGATCCAATGTCAGAGAACTTTCTCTGAATCGTATGCAGAAAAGGGGCCTCCAGATGTGCTCCGTTGGACCAAACAGCCGCTATTTGGCTATAACCTAAGTATACCATGGCCCTGGGGCCATTGAGGTTAGTTCTGAGCCTATATAAGCACCTAAAATCATCCCCTCTCTCATTCCATACGAATTTGTAAACCCTAAGAGAGAGAAGAGAGTAAAGAGAGAAGAAAAAGAAGATAAGAGAGAGGAGAAGAGAGTGAGTGAGAGATTGTTCCTGGGATTTGATCCCATCACTCCACATGTTTAACCACCGCTTCCGTATCGCCATACCAACGATTTTGATCCTGTTATTAGGTAAGAAATTCTAACCCTAACATGTTTTAGGTATCTAAATAGGAATATTGTCAAAATAGCTAACTTATTTCGTGATTCAGGTAGCCGTTGTGCCGTAGATAAAGATTTAGTGTACAAACTGAGTTCGATACGGTTTTACCGGCGAAAGGTGTGGACTATAAACATTTAGTTATGGTTTTTAAGGCTTTCAATGTCAGTTAATGATTTATGTCTGACTTGATTGTTATGACATATGCTTAGAAATGATGTTTCCCGCGTATTGCACATATATATGAACTATGTTGAAATACATGCATTCCATGTGTTTGTTGAAATTTTTGTATGAGTATGAAATTAGGACTTGTGCTTACCATGATTTATGTTTGAGGATACATGATTGTTGTACGTGTGGCAACATCCTTGTGAAAGGATTTGCTATAATACCTGTTATAACTACTATATTACATGTATATTGATATGTGTAGTCTAAGTGTTTGATAAAATGCCTGGATGAGTAAATGTTTGCTGAAATGTATTTAATAAGGGCATTGAGAGGTGACTCTCAATATCCTTACCTATAGTTACAATTTTCTTCATGTAACATAACTTACTACTATGTGCTTTATGTATGAAATGTCTATGCATGACAATATGTGTACTATGTGTTTATTGAAATGTTCAAATGAGATTTATATTTCGATTGGTTGTCACATGTTGTCCTTGATTATAACATGTGAATGCCATCATTTGGAGTGTGATTGGGGTCCAGGCAATCGGTAATGAGTTCCGAGTTAGTGGTTGAGGTTGTTTCGCAACACAAGACATGTTTGAGGAATCCGAGTCGTACGCTGATCGTCGACAGTGGTTAGGCCACGCGGAATGTTTACGCACTCCATGTCGATTAATTTAACGTACGCTCGTACCAGTCAAGCTTGTCAAGTAACCCGATTGGCCTAACGTATGTTCACCATGTATGGACACTACTGCTTGAATCTAAGGTACCGACTTACTAGAAGAAAACCCATTTAACCTTGGTACCATGATCCGCTAAGACTCATGAGCTGGGCATGGTGGTATGGGATACCGTGGTCGAGCTGTCGGCCTACGTTAAGATGACGAGCCTTTCCATAGTGACCTCGAGTATAAATTAAGGCATATGAGGATGGTGGCGAGCCTCTTCATAGTGATCTGAACTTGCCTATCCACTGCTTTATATTCAGGGTGACGTTGCCGTATAACTTGCATATCGTATGTGATAAACTAGGATTGACGACCCTAGATGGTTCATCGTTCGGTAAATGATATAAAGAGAGGTACCTTAACTTCCCGAATCTGCTCTATGAATAAGTCTAATTAAGAACTTGGCTAATCATATACATGCACCGCATTTGCATGTGCCTTTGACGTTGGAGTTGAGCACAAAGAAAGGAGTGCATGCCGCGATCGTGAGATAATGTCGCAGATGGAGTGTAGGCGAGGGCATGCATCATTACAGCATACCATTCCTGCATTAACAAGAGTACTAATTAGGATATGAGTATTGTACTACTTTATCATTACTGCTTGACTGAATTGATAACATGTTAACCTTTGCTTTATAGCTCCACTGAGTTGATCATTCACTCCCAATATGGGACGGTGTTTTAAAACACCAACTAGACTCTGTTGTAGTTGCAGGTGACGTCGAGGCTAACGAGGCGGAGCTGGATTTTTATGATGACGAAAATGAGTTCTCCTACATGCAACTCTCTAGCGGGTCTATGTAGATCTGGAGTTGTGTCACCGGGGCTATAGGGATATGGATAGATGACATCACATTTTATCATTTTGCGTATTTTAGAAATTATACATGTAATCATTTAACCTGGTGACCTGTTCATACTCTGGAGACTTACAACCACATATGTGCTTTATATATGTATCACAGTCTTTCGCTTGCGTAATTTAACTGTCTCTGGAGTATGATATGTTGTTTTGGTATAATCTCATTCATGTTTAATGCACTAATACGGACAACCTTTAATTATCATTATCTATGTTGCATAAGTGATGCGTTGGAACTCGTGAGTTGGGCTCCTGCTCGACCCCCGATTTTCAGGGTGTTGCATAGTCATATTGAATATCGATGGGCGAGCATCATTATAATTCCATAGGACGCGAAGGAAAGGAGCATCGGTTAGTTTGACAACCATCTCAGAAGTTGAACCTCAAAGAGTAGAACAAATTTCGATTGTTAATGAATTTTCATAAGTATTAGAAGATATTCCTGAATTACCTCCAAAGAGATATGTTGATTTTACGATTGATCTGGTATATGGGACTGCACCAATCTCTAGAGCACCATACCGTATGACACCTGTTGAATTGAGAGAATTAATGGAGCAATTCAGCAGCTCCAAGACCAAGGCTTCATTAGAGTTAGTACGTTGTCGTGGGGTGCACCAATATTATTTGTAAGAAAAAAGGATGGGTCATTGAGGTTATGCATTGATTGTTATCAACTTAATAAGACGAGTATTAAGAACAAGTATCCGCTGCCGATGATAAATGATTTATTCGATCAATTGAAGGGAGCTAAATATTTTTTAAAGATAGACTTATGGTCTGAATATCATTAGTTGGAGATTAAAGATGAAGTTGTATCCAAGACTGCCTTTAGGACTCGGTACGACCATTATAAATTTCTAGTGATGTCCTTCGGACTAACGAACGCTCCAGCAGTATTCATGAACCTCATGAACAAGGTCTTTAAACCGTATTTGAATCGATTCGTGATAGTGTTCATATATGATATTTTAATTTACTCCAAGACGCAAGAGAAGATCATGTTGAACACTTTCGAATAACTCTTCAAACTTTAAAGGACAATCAGTTATATGCCAAGCTTCAAAATGTGACTTTTGAAGAATGAAGTAAAATTTTTGGGGCACGTGGTATCGGAAAAAGGAGTGTCGGTAGATCTATCGAAAGTCAAAGCAATGTTAAATTGGGAGCAACCCACCAATGTGACAGAAGTGCGCAGTTTTTTCGTTAGCTGTATATATAGAAGGTTAGGTTCATTGAGGGATTCTCTAAGATAGTAAGGTCGTTAACTAACTTGACCAAGAAGGGTACTTCTTTTAAATGGAAATGAAAATTGCGAGCAGACTTTCTCTGAATTGAGAAGCGATTAACGGAAGCCCCCTAGTACTTCTCTACCTACAGAAGGAGAAAATTTTGTGGTATGTACTGATGCATCTTATCAAAGGTTGGGATGCGTGCTGATGCAAAGTGGTGGTAAAGCCAATAGCATTCGCGTCAAGGCAGTTATGAAAATTGAAACTCATGAGCAGAATTATCCCACTCAGACTTAGAGCTTGCAGCTGTAGTGTTTGCCTTAAAATTTTGGGAGGCATTATCTTTATGGTGAGCGGTTTGAACTGTACTCGGATCACAAGAGTTTAAAGTTTTTTTTTTTATCAAAATGACCTAAATATGCAACAGAAGAGATGGATGAAATTCTTGAAGGATTATCATTTCGACATTTGCTATCATCTAGGTAAGGCGAATGTCGTAGTCGACGCGTTAAGCAGGAAGACGCGCAAGCTGGTGGCGAGTTTAATGACTAAAGAATGGGAGATGCTTGATCTAGTTAAAGATTTTGAAGTCAGACTTCGTATCGATGAATCTCGAGTTTATATCAGTAATATAGTGGTGTAGCCCACTCTGGTAAGTAATTTCTTAATTATCCATTTAGATTAGCCATTTAATTCTTATATTAAGATGTAGTTATTCAGGATTTTCTTTTCTAGGTGCGACGAATAATAGAAGCGCAGAAGAATGATGTATGACTACAAGAGAAAATAACAGATGAAGCGGGAAAGGACAACTCGGAGTGGCGAGTAGGCTCTGATGGTGGGGTCAGATTTTAAGGGAGGTTATGTGTTTCAGACATATCTGAATTGAAGTAAGAAGTCTTAGATGAGGCACACCACACAAAATTCACCATTCACCTAGGAGGAACTAAGATGTACCGTGATGTACGACGTCAATATTGGTGGAGTAATATGAAGAGGGAGATAGTCAACTATGTTGCAAGGTGTCTTACTTGTTAGCAGGTTAAAGCGGAGTATCAGAAGCCGTCGAAATTTTTACAACCGTTACAGGTCACAGAGTGGAAGTGGGAGAGACCCCTAGTTTACATCACGCTTTTGGAAGAGTTTTCAGAAGGCATTGAGAACGACGCTTAACTACAACACGACTTTTCATCCGCAGACTAATGGATAAATGGAGCGAGTAAATCAAATCCTATAAGACATGCTTCGCAGCTGCATTCTTGACTTCGAGGGAAATTGGGACAACCACCTCTATTTAGTTGAATTTGCCCACAACAATAGTTTCCAGTCCAGTATTGGTATGGCGTCATTCGAAGCTTTATACGGAAGACCTTGTAGATCACCAAGTTGTTGGACCGAAATGAGTGAAAGAACATTGTTGGGACCGAAACTAGTGCAAGAGACATCCGAGAAGATTGTCGTCATCAAAGAACGTCTACGTATCGCTCAAAATTGCTAGAAGAGCTATGTCGACAATCGCCGAAGGAACTTGGAGTTCGCCATAGGAGATCATGTGTTCCTGAAGGTAACCCCGATGAAATAAGTTATGCGGTTCGGGAAGAAAGGAAAATTGGCACCACGCTACATCGGACCATTCAAGATCTTACAGAGAGTAGGCCTCGTAGTCTATAGACTAGCCTTACCTCCTCAACTTTTTGGTGTCCATGACGTATTTCATATATCTATGCTTCGGAAGTATAAGAGAGACGCATTGCATATCATTGATTGGGAGTCGCTGAAAATCCGGGAGGACATCTCATACATAGAGCAACCGATTTGCATCATCGACAGGAAAGAGTAAATACTTCGAACAAGAACAATACCACTCGTGAAGGTTCAGTGGGGTCATCATGGCGAGGATGAAGCTTCATGGGAGCGAAAGAATGAAATCCGAGAGAAGTACCCTCATCTCTTCATATGATAGATATGTTAAATTTTGAGGACGAAATTTTTGTTAAGGGGGGTAAAATGTAACAACCCTTTTTTTTTTGGGAACCAATCCCACCGCCCGCTTGTGTGTGGCCCACCTAAGTTTTGGATCAACCTCATTTTTAACCTTATATCCTCTCATGGTTAGGCTGAGATGATGGATAGATTTGATTTATATCATCATTGGTGGGACCCATCATATCTAAATAAAAATAAAACTAAAATAAAATTAAAATTTTTATCTTCCGCACGTCACCACTGCCTAACCCACCTTCTTCATTCTTCCTTCATTTCATACAGTAATGGGCATCGAACCCTCCCACGAAACGAAACTACCCACATTCCCCACTCTTCCACCTCATTCCTCACATCCATTAAAAAAGAAAGAAAGATATAAACAAAGATTCAATCATATCGAAAAGGAGAAAGGGAGAGGGAGAACCCGTTAGATCAAGAGAGAGAGGGAGAGAGGGAGCTCTGTAGATAGAGAGAGAGAGAGAGAGAGAGAGAGAGAGAGAGAGAGAGAGAGAGAGAGAGAGAGAGAGAGAGAGAGAGAGAGAGAGAGAGAGAGAGAGATATTAGAGCAAAGCCGGATTATCAGACTTTTAAGGTAGATGATCTTATCCTGAAGTTTATCATTTTCAGTTAATTATTATGAAATTTATTTCCAAAATTTTAATAGAAATATTATTTCAATTGATTATTATGTGGGTAATCATACTCATTTATGAATTTTCTATTTTTATATATTTCTGAGATTTAATTTTCAAATAATTTTCTTAGAAATAGTATTATCAAATTCATTTATACATGATGTTATATTTTTTTGAATTTTAATATTAATTGAATTTTATTGATTCATAAAGTTCAATTTTATTCTAACATCAATTCTGAAATTTAGTTTTAAGTATATTAAATTAAATTCACTAATTTTAAATTTTAATTTTGAGTTAGGCTATCTGATTTAAAATTTTGTTTGATATAGTAAATATTAATTGTTTTGTTTCTGTCTTTTAAAAAGAAAGAGAAATATATATATATATATATATATATAATATATATATATATATAATATATATATATATATATATATATAAAATAAACAATTTATCTAAGTTTATATTTTAATTTAGAAATTTATATATAAAAAATATTTGTTAATATAAAAAATTAAAATGAGTTATTCTAAATAAAATTTATTATATAAAGGTAAATTATTAAAATAGAATATGTTAAAATTAAGTTATGAATTATTTAAGTCAGATGTATAAAATATGCAGATAGATTTTATTATTTTATATTAGAATTGTTAAATTTAACTCAGAATTATTTTTAGTTAAAAAATAGAATTAATAACTTAAATTAACTTGTAAATTTTAAGCCTTGTTTAATATATGTATTTAATTTCATAAGTAATAATTAATTTAATTAAATTAATCTAGATCGAGTGAAATTTCAAATATTAAAATGATTGATTAATTTAATTTAAAGTAAAGTGGTTACAATTAAATTGTTAACAAGCGGTTAAATTAAAATTTTAATTTTTAAAGTTTGAGAATTAATATTAATTATACTAATTGAGAATTATTTTATTTTTTTTGTAAGAATTAAATTAATGTAAATTTAAATTTATGGTGACTTTGAAGGCTTTAAAAATAATTATTATAATTCAAAATTTTAGTTATTTGGTAAGTATTATGAACTCTGACTTGTATAATTTCTTAAATTAATTAAGTCGAAATTTAATATGATATTAATTCAAACTTCTAAGTTTATTCTAATTTAACTCTAGTTTAAGTTATAAAAATAAAATAATAATAATAATAATAATAATTTAAATACAAGGTACAACTAAACTTTTATAAATTAATAAATAAAAATTTAAATTTTGAATAAAATAAAGTATTTACATTGGAAATAAGTAAATTTTGAGACAAAATTGGTATTCCAACATTTCCAGGAGTTTCTTGTAAATTTGTCAGTACTTTTATATAAAACAACTTGATATTTTAACAAATTTCATAAACTAAATTTTAATAACATCGAATTTATGCACCTCGTATATAACTTGCATTATAGTGTATAAATTTGATTTATTAAATTATTATTTATTTATTTATTTTTATTTTAGAATTGTTCATGTTATTCATGCTTCTCTATTAATTATTTAATTGTGAGAAAAAAAAGAGTATATGGTTGTATTAGCAAGTAGGGCGATCGTGTCCCTTGGATGAAAAACCATAAAGCTAGCAAGTAGGACAATCATGTCCCTTGGGTGAGAGACCCTAAAGCCGGCAAGTAGGGCAATCGTGTCCCTTAGGTGAAAGACCCTAGAACCCGTTGGATCATTTAGAGTTTCATTTGTCTACGGCGTATAAGTACAATTCTGTGCGCGAACATACATCAGAGGTACAATTGGAGTAGTAGTCTGACTAGCTAATGTATAAATGGGTCCATCACCATGAGGTACAAGTGCGTGGGCGTTAATGCAATGTGACAATGCGCCCCACCAATGCCAGATTAAAATCTGGCACTAACAAAAGAAACTGAGACTCCGGGCCTTCCAGCCGTCGGATTTCTTTCAAATTTACGGTGAAGGTTTAATGTATTTTTCAATGCCTTCCCACCAAATCTGGGCCCCGATCGTGGCACGATGACCGTTGATTGTAAATCGGACCCGTGCGATCAAACCCCATATCCGATCGCTCTTAAATTTTGCGTGGCCCTTCATCGGCCCATGAATCACCTACCCTATAAATTTCAAGGCCAGAGGGCCACCAGAAATGCCCCATCAATCAGAATGGCCCCCAAAGGGCCACTTAAAGGTCGGAAACGCTTGCTCAGATCATATATCCGTTCATCCGTTCGCCCTAAATTTTTGCATGGACCCTAGTCAAGCCATAGGGCACCTACACACCAAATTTGGTGGTTAGAGGGGTGTTAGGGCCACCCCAACACCAATAGGGTCCCATAAGTCTATTTTAGGAAATTATGGAAGCTTGGGGCCTTTTTCACCAATATGGAATATAAAAAGGGCCTCATTTGGCACCCCTCTCCCATACGAATTTTGCCCTAGAAGAGAGAAAAGGGAGAAGAGAAAGAGGAGAAAGGAGAAGAAAGAGAGAGGGAAGAAGGCATGGTGGACTCTCAATCAAGGTGGGGCCCAAGAGGATCAAACCACAACCTTCTACACCTTCTCAAGAAGAAACCCTACACCACAACCACCGAAAATCGTCCATGGGCCATCTAGGTAAGATCCCTCACTCATTTCTCTTGAAATCCTTGTATTGAAGAAGAAAATGCATGATTTCTCTCATGTTTTATTGTGTTGGAATTCCGTCGGCCAACCTCCAAAACCCTCATTCCTAGGTCATTTTGAGCCTCCAACGAATCACAAGGTGCGGACTATTATCTTAGGTGGCCTAGCACCAATTATAGTAGGAATGTAATGATTTTGTTTGTTGAGTTGTGGTATTGAAGAATTTAGAGAAAACCTAGGAATGGTGTGTTGTTGGAATTGCATGATTGGGCATGGTTAGTTTACATTTGGTGTTGATCTTGTCTCTCACATGATTTAGCATAGGAATGATTACATGCTCATGTTTGTTTGGATTGATTTCACTCATATGCATTGCTCCATAGTGTTTATGAATCTTGACTCTTGTGTGTTTAATTCCTTGAGGTGTTGGAAGAGCTTAACTTCCTCAAAAACCCACACACTCACACGCACCTTAGTTCTTGATAATGTTTGCTCACTTGGTAGGAGTACTCGTTTTTATAGTTGAGATGCATGTGAACATGGTATTGATATGCTAGTTGATAACTTGTATACTTAACATGTTATGAATCACCACCTAATCCTTGGGTTGGTCAGGAATGCGAGGAAAGCGAAGGCGGTCCCGTTGGTAGGATCGTCTTGAAGCTAAACCTATGGATTGGACGAGTGCGTGTGGGCGACAGTAGTTAGACTACATGGGTCGCTGGTACCCGATGTCGTTCCGCACGTGCTTGCCTGATTCATGTGGTTTAGCCACTGTCTGATCAACCCTGTTTGTTAACCCTGTATGCTCACATATATATGGAACCTGAACCACCCTACAACCATTGTAGCCCATCAATAACCCACCTAAAATTGGTCCAAGCCTGTGAGCCGGGCATGGTGGAATGGGGACACTGTGTCCGAGCTGTCGGCCTACGCTGGGGTGCCGCGCCTCCCGTAGTGACCGCGAGCGATCCCTTTCTCTCGGCACTCCTCATGTGCTTGAAGTCGGGGATGAGGAACCCGACGGGATCACGGACCGTGGGGCCTTGGCCTCACGCATTGATGGGGTCTTGGCCTCGCAACCAGCTTAGGGCATTGATACGTATGGTGAATCAGAATCCCCACCTGCTGGATGAATGGACTTAACTAATAACTCGGCTAACATGATCGCATTGCACGCATTAGTTAGGGTGGCGACTCGGAAGTCGAGGTCGCTCTGAGGGAGTGTTGTCATATGCGATCGTTAGATGGAGTCGCTTGAGGGAGTGTTGTGGCGAGGGCATGCATCATATCATCCCGCATGCATGCATTTAAATAAGAGTTATTAGGTGTTGATGATTGTCTGCTTTTCATTAAGTTCATATTACAATTGATGCCTGTTGTAACTTGAGACCAATAGTTCACACTGAGTTGATCACTCACTCCCACTCTGGGACGGTGTTTTAAAACACCAACCAGACTCATTCATAGATGCAGGTGACCCAGGGCATGAGGAACCTGGCAAGGCGAGCTTGGACGAGGAGGACGGACTCTCCTACTGCAGCTGATGGGCGGCTCACTATCGGCTAGATCAGACTGGATTTGGTTTTGCTGATCCGCGGCTCAGTTTTATTCTTTTTGGACCTAACTATCTTTGTTGTTCTGTTGGACAACGCCTTGTGCGACCCTTTTATTTACCTTTAGACCTGTATATATTGATCTCTTCATTTCAGTAGATTAGTGTGGTTGTGTTTCATGCTCCAAGAAATTCCAAGCTGCGCATTTAAACTGGATTAATCATAAATTATAAAATTGATGATAAATGACACTCGGGAACTCGGGAGTCGAGTCTATGCACGACCCCCGATTTTCCGGGGCGTTACAATATAATTGTTATAAGAATTTATTAAAAATATCACATGCATCATATTTTCACATTTCTGTTGCTTAAATTCATTGTCTGTATTTTATTTTCCTCAATTGTTATAAAAAATTGATATTATCTGAATATGTTAAATTTTGGGTAAGAAGCGACCCTACTAGGCTGTTATGCTCATCCTACTAAAAAAATGCACAGGTGCAGAGCTGGAATACTACGAGCAGGCGGGCATCTACTATTAATTTTATTTTTCTAGAAAATTAGGTTTAATTTAAATTCAATTCAGTTTTTGTTATTTAGGTTTAGTTTATATTCCAAATTTCGATGTAGAAGAAAAATATATCAAGAGAGTTGAATTTAATAAACTTTTCAGCAGTATTTTCTTTTAGATGACGTTGAATATTTATTGAATTTGATTGATTCACGTGGATTGTAATAAATATCATTATATTATAACTCACGAACCTTGGGATTCGGGTACCCGAATTTCGGGGCGTGACAATAAAAGTTTTGTATCAAGCTATATTTTAGGTGTTTTCACTTTATCCATTTGGGAGTGACCTTATAAACAGTTTGGATAGCATATAAACATCAAGGTGGAGCCTAAAAAGGTTTCAAATATATGAACTTCTTTTCCTAATTTTTCCTCTCGAGTGACCCATTTGAGTTTTGTATCCACCTTATTTTTGATTGAATGTCCTAAAATGAGCTCGAAAAATGGATGGACAAAATGAATTTCTCACATATATTCAAGTGGACCCCACCCAACATCCTTGTGTAGGAACTCCTCACAGAAGGCTTTAGTAGGAAATCCCCATCCATGGTACCCAATCCTATGCGGAATCTGGGAACCATCGTGGGGCCCACCATGATGTTTTTGATAAATCCATAATGTCCATATATTTTTTAGCTCGTTTTAGGGTAAAAGTCCAAAAATAAGCCAGATCCAAGACTCAAGTGGGTTGTAGTAAGGGAAAAGGTGTGTAGGGAAATTCTTATTGTTGAAACCTCCCTAAGGTCGACAGTGATGCTTACATGCCATCCATACCATTCATAATGGGATGAGCTGAAAACAAATATACTAGCCTGATTCAAAACTTATGTGGCCCCACGAATATTTCAATTGTGGACGTTCAATTCTCATATTTTCGGCCCAGTAGAGTATTGAATCTGGCTCATTTTTGGCCTCTTCTCCTAAAATGAACTCACAAAACGGATGGACGTGATAGATTTATTAAAAACATCATGGTGGGCCCCACATAGGTTCCCAGTGCAGGAGCTTCCTGCGAAAGCCTTTCCCAGGGAATTGAGTAGGTCTAGTCAATTCGCATGCATCCGGATGCACCTAAGGTGGGCATCACTGTCTCACCAGTTCTGTGGGCCTTATTTGAAGATTTTGTTGCTACTGGTGCTCAGACGTACACGATACATAATGACAATCTTCCAGTTAAGAGGAATTGAGGGCCTTATGAATAATGATATTTTAGTTTTCTATTAAGTATTTTAGTTTATTTGAATTAAATATAATAATTTTATTTTCATTAAAAAAATAATTTCTTTATAATGTAAAACATTTCCAAACAAGAGATAGGGGCAAATGTGTCAAGTTGACATATTTCAGACATTTCAAATGTTTGTTAACAAATAGGTTGTTTCAAATTCAGTACTTAATTTTCAGACTTCAACCATAATTATCAAACAGGTTTTTTGACTTCATATTTCATATTCAGACTTCAGATTTCAAATTCAGGTCCCATATTTCAAATTCAGGGCCAGTTTGTTAACTCTTAAAATTAGAGTTGTTTGTTGACGTCGAAATCGAAAAGCGCTAAGTAATTTCCTGCAATATTTCATTGAATTCTTTGCGTGATGTGATAGGAGTCTGGCTTAATGGTAAACGCGGAATGCGCTACACAAAATTTTCTATTAAAAAAATTTTGCTTCCGAAATTACCCATTTTCAAGTTACTACAGAAGTTTTTTCTCCTTCAGATTATTTGTATAATGAAAACTAACTTTTAACATGTGAAACTTATTTATGCCCTATCATGATTTATGTATTTGATCCACACCATCCATCAACTTTTTCAGATCATTCTAGAGCATGAGTCCAAAAAATGAGGTACATGTAAAACTCAAGTGGGCCACACCATAAAAACCAATGAAAATTGAATAAAGGAGATCAAGGTTACATGGGCCCACAATGATGTATTTATTATATCCACACCGTTCATCCATTTTTCGAGATCATTTTAGAGCTTTAGCCAAAAAATGAATCATATCCAAAGCTCAAATCGACCGCACCAAAAATAGCAGGGGGGGTAATGATTTTCACCGTAAAAAAAATCACGGCACCCACCATAATGTTTATTTTCCATCCAATTTGTTCATAAGGTTAAAATACCTTGATGAAGAGGAAAAACAAATTTCATATTGATCCAAGACTTCTGACCCCAAAAGGATTTCAATGGTAGACATTCAATCCCCCACCGCTTTTTGAAGTGTGGTACACTTGATCTTTAGATCTGCCCTATTTTTCGGCTCAAGCCTTAAGACGAGCTCGAAAAATGGATGGAGGACTTGGATATAGCACATACTTCATGACGTGACCCTCAGAACTTGCTCACGTCAATACACCAGCTACATAACTGGTGTGTGGTACACCAGCCAATCCGCTTCCGTCCAGATCGGACGCGGATTTCCCGCAAAGGATGCGGATTAGCTACCAACAAGTTGATTAGCGAGAAATATTGCTCATCACCAAGTATGTGGACCCACCATAATATATGTGTTGTATCCACACCGTCCATCCATTTGATGATATAAATTTAGGGTATGAGACAAATAACGAGTCAGATCCAAAGCTCGAGTGGACCCCACAATAGAAAACAGTGGAGAGAGTGCCGTCCACCATTAAAAATTTATGAGGGCCACAAGTTTTCGATCAAGCTGAATTATGTTTTACCTTCTTTCATGTCTCCGTCTTAACTTATGAGCACGTTGGATCTCAAATAAACATCATAGTAGACCTTAGGACGGTTTCAACAGTGCGCGTCACTCTTCACATTGTTTTCTGTGGTGGGTCCAGTCCAGATTTGGATATGACTTATTCTTTGTCAAATGACCTAAAACGATATCTCCAAATGGATGGATGGCGTGGATACAACACATACATCATGGTGGGTCCCAAAGAACTTGGTGACGTCCTCCTCAACTGTTCAGTATCTAATCCGCCTCCTATGAAAGCCTTCCGTAGGAACTCCATGCAAAAGATTTTGTGTGGGGCTACTGCATCCATTCATCTTTTGAGTTCGTTTTAAGACACGTGTTCAAAAATAAGATGTATCCAAAACTTAAATGGGCCACACGATAGGAAATAGTGGGGATTTTGTGACCACCGTTGAAATATTTATCTGGCCACAAAAATTTCGTATTAGCTTAAGTTCACGATGTTTTCACTTTATTTTAGTCAAAATGACCTTACATCAAGGTGGAATCTAGGAAGGTTTCAACGGTAGGCATTCCTTTCCCCACTGTTTCATCTTGTATGGCCTACTTGAGTTTTGGATACTCCTCATTTTGGTCGAATGCCTTAAAATGAGCTTGAAAAATGGATGAACGTGTTGGATTTCTCACAAACATCACAATGGGCCCCACCCCAAATCCTTACGCTGGAACTTCATTAGGAAATCCGCCTCTTAATGCTCTAACGCTTGTACCAGGTATGGATGGAACTGTCTCATGACATTTTAACCCAGCTCAGGCACCGCTTTAATGGGCGAACAGTCCAACCCTTGGAACATACTACAACCCCAGGTGGAAAAGAGCCGACATCGAGGTGCCAACCTTCCCGTCGATGTGAACTCTTGGGGAAGATCAGCCTAGCGTTCGTCCATATGCCGGATTTACCGCTAAAGCCTCTTGCAAACTTTCCTACACTTAAAACGTAGGTGGGGCCCACCTTCGTGTTTGTGAGAAAC
This sequence comes from Magnolia officinalis, assembly GCA_021015155.1. Lineage (NCBI taxonomy): Eukaryota > Viridiplantae > Streptophyta > Magnoliopsida > Magnoliales > Magnoliaceae > Magnolia > Magnolia officinalis. Next base: position 71,224,683 of record JAJHSJ010000009.1, on the reverse strand, counting down.
CTATCTTGCCCATCGGTTTTGTGAGTTTATTCTAGGACATGAGACCGAAATTGAGGTGGATCTAATAATCAAGCGGGCCTAGAATGTGAGGATTGAACGTCCTAATTTGAAATATTCGTGGAGCAACATAGGGAATTTATTTGTTTTTTTTTATGAATAATGATATTTTATCTTCTTTTTTTTTAACGAATAATGATATTTTAATTTTCTCTTAATTACTTTAATTTATTTGAATTAAATAGAATAATTATATTTTTGTTTCATAAAAAATAATTTATTTATAATGTAAAACATTTCAAAATAGGAAATAGGGGCAAATGCGTCAAATTAATGTATTTCAGACATTTCATATATTTGTTAACAAACACGTTGTTTCAAATTCGGTACTTAATTTTCAGACTTCCGACATAATAACCAAACAAGTTATTTGACTTCGGATTTCATATTTAGGCTTCAGCTTTCAGATTCAAACTTTAGACTTCAAATTTAACAAATGGGGCTAAGGCCTTGTTTGTTAAACATGAAGTCTAAAGACTGAATATGAAATCCGAAGCCTGAATCCTTAAATATGAAGCTTGAATCTAAAATCAGAGGTTAAAAAACTTGTTTGATAATTATGGTTGAAGTCTGAAAATTAAGTACTGAATTTGAAACAACTTGTTTGCTAACAAACATTTGAAATGTTTGAAATATGTTAATTTGACACATTTGCCCGTATCTCCCGTTTGGAAATGTTCTACATTATCTAGATTTTTTTTTTATAAATGAAAATAAAATTATTATATTTAATTCAAATAAACTAAAATATTATTATTCATAAGGCCCTCAATTCCTCTTATGCCTATAGAAGTGGTGAGACAATGGTGCATCCAGACGCATGCAGATCGGGTAGGACGCAAATTTCTTGAAAAAGACTCTTGCTCCTACGTTGGGAACCTATGTGGGGCCCACTATGATTTTTTTTAATAATTCCACCATGTCCATGTTGAGAAAAGTCTTAAATCTAAGGTTTTGAGGTCGTTCGACCGGTCGTGGGAAGCTTCGATTGGTCGTAGAAGACGCTCGACCGGTCGTAGGTTCGAGCCCTTGTACGACTCAAAGTCCAGCAAGTTTTTGCTGTTTTTACTGTAGCCAGGACTGGTCGTAGGATAGCTACGACTGGTCGAAGGTGGGCTACGACCAGTCGTAGGAGAGCTACGACTAGTCGAAGGTTACGCAGTTTGTTCCGCGATTTTGCGCAAAACTGCGGATTTGAGTCCTTTCGCAACTGGGATGCGGAAGGGAAGTTTCCTAAACTATAAATAGGTATTCCTAGGGTTTTTCTAGGAAGTAGTGATGAATGCTAAGGTTTTCTAAAAGGGTTCCAGGGTTTCTAAAGGGTGTAGCAAGGGTGAGATTCGAGGTTGTTCGAATCGGGTAAGTCCTTTCTCTTTGTAATTGATGCTTTCATAGTGGTGATCTGTCGCTTTGTGCCGTGGTTTTTTCCTGCAAGGGTTTTCCACGTTAAATCTGTGTGTGTCTCTTTTCTTGTGTGTGCTTGGTGCCATTGGATTACCATCCTAGATCTAGATCTGTGTGATTCCGCAGGCCAAAAATCCCAACAAGTGGTATCAAAGCAATCGGTTGGGACACAGATCTGAATCTGAGGGATTAGTAATAATGGCGAGCGCCAGGTATGAGATTGAGAAGTACTTAGGGAAAAATAATTTTGAGTTATGGAAGATCAAGATGATGAGTTCCTTAATCAAGCAAGGTGAAGATGGTGCTCTTGAGGAGCGGAAGTCCACCATGAAAGATGATGATTGGAATACTCTTGATAAGAAAGCCTTATCATTGATCCGTTTATGTCTCACGGATGAGGTTCTTTACAACGTCATGAGGGAGAAAACTGCGGCTAATTTATGGGCGAAGTTGGAGGATGTTTATGCGAAGAAATCCTCTGAAAATCGTCTGCACTTGAAGCGGCAGTGGTATAACTTCAAGATGGCAGAGGGTGGAGATCTGGAGGCTCACATCAGCAATTTTAATAAATTGGTTTGCAAATTGCTCGATATGGATGAAGTGATGAAAGATGAAGAACAAACATGTATGTTGCTGAATTCTCTCCCGGCGTCCTATGAGTCATTCAAGGACACTATGTGCAGCATGAATAAAACTCTGAGTGTCGACACTTTTATCTCGGCCCTTCAAGGGAAGGCTATGAGACAGCTAGACAGCAACATAGGGACATCTTCTGATGCACTGTTTACAGTGGGTAGGAATTCTGAACACGGTACAGGTTCTTCAGGTTCTAGATCCAAATCCAAGGGCAAGGGCAAAGGAAAGGTAAAGTGCTGGAATTGTGGGAAGGAAGGACATGTGAAAAGGGATTGTGAAAATCCTAAATCTAAGAGGGAAGATTCTGAGGCTTCATGCAGGGAGGCTAACACTGTCACGTCAGATGAATCGAGTGGATGTGATGGCGATGTTTTGTCTGTGTCTTCGCTCAGACGGTCATACGATGATCGTAAGGACGAGTGGATGCTAGACACAGGGGCATCTTTTCATATGACTCCTCATCGGAGTTGGTTCACCATCTATAGAAAGTGCGATGGTGGACAGGTATTTATGGGCAATGACATTGCCTGTAATGTTGTGGCTATTGGTACGGTACGCATCAGGATGTTTGATGGGGTGGAGCGTACCTTGACTGATGTCAGGCACGTTCCTGATTTGAAACAGAATCTGATTTCTCTTGGTGTGCTTGAGGCAAAGGGATGCAAGTACACAGGTATTGATGGTGCTCTTAAGGTATCCAAGGGGGCACGGGTAGTCATGAAAGCGCAACGACTCGATCATGTTTACAGGTTGATCGGGAGCACTTCAAAAGGTGGAGCTACAGTAGATGTAGCGGATTTCACCTCTGCACGTGTGTGACATGATGGGCATGGCCACATGAGCGGGCAGGGCAGGAAGGCTGAGACGTGCGGATAAGGATACAGAGCAGGTGGAGTAGCCACTTGTGAGAAGAACCATATAGCATGATTGCAGGATATCGGCAAGGTACATGGACGACTCCAATATTGCAGGGGATTCATCTTCTATTCTGATGGCTCTAGGTGAGCTTGGTGCTGAGAAGTGGAAGGTGACTATGGGCGATGTGATGGATTCGTTGTACCAGACCGACATATGGGAGCTGGTGGAGCTTCCAGTGGGCCGGTGAGCGGTTGGATGCAGGTGGATCTTCAGGAGGATACGACATAGATACAGGGCAAGGTTGGTAGCGAAGGGTTATGCTCAGAGAGAAGGGATTGGCTTCTCAGAGATATTCGTGCCGACGGTATAACAGGTATCTATCAGATCCGTGATTGGCGCTGGTTGGCCAATGTGATCTTGAGCTATGATGTGAAGCAGAGATAACAGAAGAGGTCAAGAAGCTACACGGTTGAAGATTGAAGACTTGGTGGAGATTGTTGAGAAAAGTCTTAAATCTAAGGTTTTGAGGTCGTTCGACCGGTCGTGGGAAGCTTCGACTGGTCGTAGGAGACGCTCGACCGGTCGTAGGTTCGAGCCCTTGTACGACTCAAAGTCCAGTAAGTTTTTTGCTGTTTTTTACTGTAGCCAGGACTGGTCGTAGGACAGCTACGACTGGTCGAAGGTGGGCTACGACCAGTCGTAGGAGAGCTACGACTAGTCGAAGGTTACGCAGTTTGTTCCGCGATTTTGCGCGAAACTGCGGATTTGAGTCCTTTCGCAACTGGGATGCGGAAGGGAAGTTTCCTAAACTATAAATAGGTATTCCTAGGGTTTTTCTAGGAAGTAGTGATGAATGCTAAGGCTTTCTAAAAGGGTTCCAGGGTTTCTAAAGGGTGTAGCAAGGGTGAGATTCGAGGTTGTTCGAATCGGGTAAGTCCTTTCTCTTTGTAATTGATGCTTTCATAGTGGTGATCTGTCGCTTTGTGCCGTGGTTTTTTCTCGCAAGGGTTTTCCACGTTAAATCTGTGTGTTCTCTTTTCTTGTGTGTGCTTGGTGCCATTGGATTACCATCCTAGATCTAGATCTGTGTGATTCCGCAGGCCAAAAATCCCAACAGTCCATCCATTTTGTGAGTTCATTTTAAGAGAAGAGGCCAAAAATGAGCTGGATCCAATACTCAATTGGGCCGAAAATGTGAGAATTAAACGTCCACAGTTGAAATATTCGTGGGGCCATGGAAGTTTTGAATCAGGTTTGCATATTTGTTTTCAGTTCATCCCATTATGAACGGTATGAATGGCATGTAAGCATCACTGTCGACCCTGAAGAGGTTTCAACGGTAGGAATTTCTCTACCCGCATTTTCCTTTACTGTGGCCTACTTGAGTTTTGGATCGGGCTTATTTTTCAATAATAATAATCACGGAGCGTATTCTTTATTCCCATAAAGCTAGGCTCATATTATTGAAAAATTTCAACATTAAGGACTCTAATCACGAAAAAATTTCAACATGGTGGAGCACTTTCTTTCTTCTGCATTAACGAACACCGCTAAACATGGAATATTTTTCAAATTCCGCTTTTAAGTCCAAAAATTCAGCGTTAACAAACAGGCCTAAGTCTTTCCTAATAAGTTCTTATGCAAGGATCATGCATGGGGCCACTATAAGAAATCCATTCCCACCGTCCGTTTTGTGAGCTAGTTTTAGAAAGTTTGAACAAAAATGAGGTATATAAAAAACTCAAGTGAGTCACACGAGAGACAAAATTGGGGAAATAAATTCCTATTGAAAAGCTACCTGGGCTCTACCTTGATGCTTAAATGCTATCCAAACCGTTTATAAGGTCACTGAGAATGGAATGAAGTGAAAATATAAAAAAGATAGCCTAATACAAACCTTTTATGACCGCAAGAATGCTTCAACGATGCGCACTGAATTCCCACTGTTTCCTCTCGTATGGCCCACTGAGTGTTGGATACATGTCATCGTTGCTGGCACGTCCTAAAACTAGTTCATAAATCGGATGGACAGAATGGATTTCTTAAATATATTTCGGTGGGCCCCACGTGGCATCCCCGCGGAGGAGAAATCCGCGTCCTAGCTAGGCACGATGAAGATGGAAACGGATCTGCTAGTCACCCTTGCCACTAGCCAATGGCCAGTGGTGGGTGCTCTGTGGCCCCACCATGATGCATGATGTGCGTGTTTCATCCACCCCGTCAACCAATTCTTTCATATCATTTTATGGTATGAGTCAAAACTGAGGTTAATCCAAATCTCGAGTGTACCGCACAATGTTGATTGAACGCCCACCACTAAAAACTTGTCGGCCACAAAAGTTTCAGATCAAGCCCACACACACACACACACACACATATATATATATATATATATATATATATATATATATATATATATATATATATATATATATTTCTATCATCCAAGTCTGTACGATCTAATCAACATGTTAGATGTGAAATAACCGTTACGGTGGGTCATTGGGGGTTTTTAATGGTGGACATTCAATCAAAACTTTTTTCCCATGCTGTGGTCTACCTGAGATTTAGATCTACCTCACTTTTTTTGCATATAGATCTAAATTATCTTTCAAAATGGATGAACGGGGTGGATAAAACACGTACATCATAGTGGGTCCACATAACACCGACCACTAGTCACCTGGCTGGTGGCAGCGTCACTAGCCAAACCGCGTTTGACGAAGATACTCTCCAAAAACCAACCTGAATACAAAACTCAGGCAAGCCATTCTGTGTGAACTGAAGCTCTTTTCGCGGCATTGTTACATATTTCCCATCGTTGTGGCCAATATCAGGTTTTATTTGGGAATTTATTCTGTATGAACGGTCAAAATAATGATCCTCACCTGATGGACGGAGTGGATTTTATATATACAACATGGTAGGTCCCACAAAGCGTGGCCGTTCTACGCAGCACGATTCTGGTCCCGCCGGAAATCTGCACCACTCGGGCGACTGACACGTGGTCCGTACACATGCTACAATCGGATAACTTCGTAACGTGGAGTGTTAAAACGATTCGCGCAACTAGAGACTGGAGAGGTCACTCGCGTCCTCCGGCCGAAGAGGCAGGTTTTAGAACTCAACCGTTCATCAGAAGGGCCCACCTTGGACGGAACATGGTTTGGAAATCAGACTGGTCCACTCATAAGGTGGGCTGCACGTATACTACTAGGCACCATCCAATCCTTCCTCAAGTAAAGCTTGAAGTAGCGAATGCGGCCTCACAGGGTGCGATCCAGACCATGCATCTGATGGGGCGCTGGACCAAGGGGTGCACATCGAGTCAAACTGGGTCGAGTTGGCCTCAGCTCGACTCCGCCCGGCCACTAGCTGACCTTAGCTCGAACACAAATCGACTCAGCTCTTGATCTGGATTGGCAAGTTCGGCTAGATTTGGTCAACAATTTAGATTAGTTCGAGCTAAGACCGAGTCGAGTTTGCTTATCCAGTATTTTAATAGACATATAAACTAAATATTCAAATTCTCATTGAATGTAAAACACTAACAATGATTTTATATGTGTTTTATTGAATACCTTTTAAATAACAAAAAAAAAAAAAAATTATTTGATGAAACATACATTCTTCGTTAGGCCATTTCATTAAGTACTTGGTGAGCAGCTACTAAACTGGTTCGACTCGAGATGGTTCAAACCGAGTTGAGTCGCACTGGGCAGCTCGAATTCAGCTTGAACTGATTTTCTAATTCTAATAACCAGCTCGACCTGAATCGAACTCAGCTTTGAACTAAACCGATTGGAGCTTTTTAAAGCCGAGTCGACGAGTTGACCGAGCTAGGTCGGTTGGTGTACACCCCTGTCAGGACCCAGACCACTTATCAGGTTGGCCACGCGTTTGTTGATTTTCTTTGGACCGTACATTATAATCGTACAAACATCTCCCATATTCAAGACATATGGACACGTGGACATAACTATTGTAACCGATCACCCACACTCATTAGACAGTAACCCCAAGCTCTGTGGGGTCCACTGTGATGTTTGCATTACATCTACTCCGTCAAAACGCTTTTCCAGATAATTTTAAGACGTCAAGCCTAATATGAGGAAGATATAAAACTCAAGTGGGCCACACCATGGGAAAAACTATGAATGGGAATACCCACCGTTGAAACGTTTATGTGGCCCTCCGTGATGTGTGTATGCCATCCGACGCGTTCGCAAGGCGATTTACATCTGGAAGAAAGGAAAACGAAAATATCAGCCCGATCTAAAACTTCCGTGGCCCCAAGAAGGTCTCAAACGGTAGTAATTAAATTCCCAATGGTGTGACCCACTTGGATATTATATCTACCTCATGTTTATTCTCATAGTCCTAAAATGATCCGAATAAACGGATGTACAGAATGGATATAATAAAAAATTAAAGGTGGACCCCACATTGGTTGGGATACCGTGGATTTCCGTATACACGGGGGTTACAGGCACGTATGCCGCGAATCACTACTTTAATCCATACTCGCGCGAATCGCCTCGCCAATGCTTTCGAAGGGTTTCTCTTCTCCTGCTCCCTGAAAGAAAGAAGGTAGTAAAAGAAGCAAAAGCTCCTGAAAGCCTCAAAAATCATTTTCTCAGGTACCAGTTTTTCATTATTTTTATTTTATTTTTTCTCATTTTAGTTCTTGATTTTTATTTATTTCTTTTAATTGTAATGTCAGTAGATTTTCTTCTTACTCTACACATGTATAAGCTCATAATTTCAAATTGTTTTATTTTTTTTTTTACTTTCTGTCTCTCATTTTTCTGATCACTGAAATCCCATGTTCTTGATGTAGATGTGTTTGTCTCAATTATTAAATGAAAATAATTTGTAAAAAAGAAAAAAAAAGGAGTTGATTTCTACACCCACATTGATTGATTTGCACACTCCCATTTCTCCATTTTGGGAATTGAAACAGTTCAAGAGGGTAATGTTTCAATAAAAAAGGCATGTTTGGATTCATTGAAACTGAAAAGTGGAAATATATTTTCTGTAGAACTGAAATTCGCTGTTTGTTTTTTAAAATTTCCGTGGAAAGCTAGTTTCCGTGTTTTGAAATTTCCATTGAAACCTAAGAAATACACTATCGTCGCTTGAAAGGAAAATTCGTTTTGCTTCTTCTCCTTCTGCATCTCTAACTCTAGGTTGGCTCCTTCGCCATGTAGATGAACTTAAACCATGTCGAGCCCATCCTTAGTCAATCCCAACCACTGTGAAAAATGTCACCTTGTGAGTGATTTTTTCATGAAAAATTAATTAAATGATGTTACTGCTATAATATTACGAGATTTTCAAAATACTGGCAGTTTTTTTTTTCTTAATCTTTTTGCGATTTTATCGGAAATTATCCCAATTTGACGCGAAAATCATTTAAATTTTTAACTAATTAGTTTATAGCTATATACTCAAATTTTGAATATATTTATTAAATTATAATAAATAAAAAATTTAATGAGTTATTTTTAGCGAGATTTTCCTGATAATAGCCTGAGAGAAACTCCAAAGATTGAAAATCTCCTGAGAACGAGATTTGTCACTATGATTCCAACCACTTGTATTTCCACATGCACTGTTTGTCAATCCTAATTTGATTATCTTAGCCACTTGGGGTCCATTGTTCGTCGATAATAACCATTTGTATTTCCACATGGTTATTATCGACGAATGTTGGGTGCATTGTTACTTGGTCTTAACCATGTGTATTTCCACATGGTTCCCAACAGTAGTCAATCCCAGCCATGTGCCTTTCCATGTGGAGCCCATCACTAGATGATCTTAACTGTGTGGGACCCAACAATAAGCAATAGTAAATCCTATCGAAGTTTTTTTTTTGAAAGGTGTAAATCGTAACAAAGTTTTCACATGTGATGGCAAAGACGGGCCATATCTCTCAAATATTTGTTGATATGCTTACCAAGCCATTAATTTGTTGTGTAAATGAGGTGTCATGCCAAAAAAAAAAAGAAAAAAGAAAAAAGAAAAGGAAAATAAGTCCAATTTCTTGTGGAAATTTTGTAGAGAAAATAAACAATGAAATAGCATTTCATTGCTCCAATTTTCCTGGAAATGTTATTTCGAAGGAAATCAATGTGCCCTTTTTCAATTTCAATGAATCCCAAAGCCAAATTGCCAAAACATTCGTGATTTATTCACCTGGTGGAACAATGGTTACTTTGCTAATGGTCATTCTAGGGTCCTCTGGAAATCAATCTTATCCTTTGGCACATGGAACCTACAGCTTGAAAGGAATTGTAGTAGTAGGATATTGCAAACAATCAGTCCCACCAAAATACCATTTTTTTTTTTTTTTATGTTATAGAATCCCAAGTTTTTGAGTTTGCCTGTACCATTGAACCTGGAGCAACCTTCTCTGTTACCGAGTCAATCATTCTTGGGATTCCGCAAACTCAATTTTGATGGCTTGATAATCCCTTCTCCTATATATGTGGTTGAAAAGTGGGGTGGGGCATTATTTGTAATGAGTAGGAAGGATTTGTGGCTGCATTTAGAGCTAAACTCAACAGCTGCAAGATCAATTAAGCAGATGCATTCGTCTTGGTGCTGGGAATCACTCTAACAATCAGGTTAAAGATACCATTGCTTGAAATTGAAGAAGATTCATCTTTATCAATTGAATGCTTGCACGATTAGGTGGGTTAGCCATTGAGGACAAGAACCCTAGTAGGAATCAAGGAAGCTTCTGGAAGAGTGCAGACAATGGAACGCTCAATATTTTTATAGGGAAGTTAATGCTGCGGCTAGTGTTATGGAAAAATCAACAATGCATGATTCTGAGGAGTCGTCTAGGGATATCCGGACCTTATTTTGGCTAATGTGAATATGGACTTGGTGTGCGTGCACATTAGAACCTTCTCTTTGTTTGCATACACACCAAGTCCATATTAACGGTAGCCAAAATAAGGTCAGGAAAATGGGTCCTACGGAAAATGGGTTAAGAACAGTCCAAATTCTCTCTAGATAAGGTCGAGAAGATTTCTAGAATCTTCGTAGCTAGACTTGAGAAACCCTATAAATACCATACCACAGTTGGTCAATCTAATTTCCTTCATCCTTTTACATTTACAAATTTTCTATCTTCAATCACCTGGTGTATTAATCTATTCCCACATTTTCTTTTTCTTCCTCTTTCCTTCTCTTTTCCTAATTCTCTTCTACCCCAATCTCTTTCTTTCCATTCTAAATCTCAATCTCTTTCCAAAAAAAGGAAAAAGAAAAAAAAAAGACCTATTTTTCTCATAGAAACTCTCACAAAACCCAACCCAATGTCAGACCTTCCTTTCTTCAAAAAAACAAAAGAGTTTTTTCGAGAGAACAAAACTTTATTAGAAAACTTGCAAAAATGAGGAAAGAATAAAACCATAACCAACTAGCCTATCCTAAGCGATTAGCGGCAGGAATAGCATTAATAAAAACAGCTCAATTAGAAATAAAAAACTCTAAATATAGCCCAAAGGACGACCATGATGGTTAATCTCCACATTGCTTTCCCAGCCTTGCCTGTTCCACCTCCATGCCAAGCCCACATGAGATCAACCACTGATTTTGGCATCACCCAAGCCGTGTTAAAGAAACCCAAAAAATGTTCCTACACTCTTAGAGGTGAACCGACAATGATGATGAGGTGATCAATTGACTCTACGTTCTTCATACACAATACACAAATGTTGGGAAGGATAAGCAATGCAGGGGCATTTTCACACCGGGCTCGAGTGAGGTAGCCCGTGGGATGCGGGAACACACTTGGGGTGGGTGACCCATGTGATTTGGGGCCTACGGGGGAGATCTCGTGTTCGAGACTCCTCACTGGGGGGTGATTAATGCGCATTTCACACCGGGCTCGAGTGGGGTAGCCTGTGGGATGCGGGGACACACTCGGGGTGGGTGACCTATGTGATTTGGGGCCCACGAAGGGGGTTCGGCCGAGGTCTTAACCCATGCGATGTGGGGCCTGGGCTATGAGATAAAGGGATTAATTCACCATACTCTATCAGTTCGAGCTTTTAGAGCAAGCGGTTAATTGTCCTGCATCAAATTGGTATTAGAGCGGGAGGTCTCATGTTCGAGACTCCTCATCGGGGGTGATTAATGTATGGGCATTTTCACACCTGGCTCGAGTGGGGTATCCCGTAGGATGCGGGGACACACTCGGGGTGGGTGACCCATGTGATTTGGGGCCCACGGGGAGATCTCGTGTTCGAGACTCCTCACCGGGGGAGATTAATGCGCATTTCACACTGGGCTCGAGTGAGGTAGCTCGTGAGATGCGGGGACACACTCGGGGTGGGCGGCCCATGTGATTTGGGGCCCACGAAGGGGGTTCGCCGAGGTCCTACCCATGCGATGTGGAGCCTGGTCTATGAGATAAATGGATTGATTCACCATACTCTATCAGTTCGAGCTTTTAGAGCAAGTGGTTAATTGTCCTGCATCAAATTGGTATTAGAGCGGGAGGTCTCATGTTCGAGACTCCTCATCGGGGGTGATTAATGTATGGGCATTTTCACACCTGGCTCGAGTGGGGTATCCCGTGGGATGCGGGGACACACTCGGGGTGGGTGACCCATGTGATTTGGGGCCCACGGGGAGATCTCGTGTTCGAGACTCCTCACCGGGGGAGATTAATGCGCATTTCACACCGGGCTCGAGTGAGGTAACCCGTGGGATGCGGGGACACACTCGGGGTGGGCGGCCCATGTGATTTGGGGCCCACGAAGGGGGTTCGGCCGAGGTCCTAACCCATGCGATGTGGAGCTTGGTCTATGAGATAAAGGATTAATTCACCATACTCTATCAGTTCGAGCTTTAGAGCAAGCGGTTAATTGTCCCGCATCAATAAGGGATCTCCTTTGTAGGTTATCCACCATAAGGATTCTCTTCCGACCCACTAGCTAGGCGAAAGGCGCCACCTGAGGGGGAGCTCCATAAAACCAACGATGATAGTGATGCGGTGGGTTTGGAGTGGATTGAGGCAACATGATTAACCGAAATAGCGATTTCACCAAGAAATTGCCAGACAGGTGCATCACTCAAACTAGTGAATTACTCTTAAAGGGGGAGGGGGAATAGTCCTTCAGAAGTTGTAAAAGCCCAACAAACTCATCAACCTCATCTTCCACCATATTCCTTCGGCATGGGGTGTTCCAAACTACATAGCCTTTGCAAATAGGGAAACAATCCGCCACCAACATAAAATGATCGGAAGCAATAGCGGCTACTCTAGGGAAATGGATTTGAAGTGCGCTGTCTCCAGACTAAACACCAAAAAACGAATGCGCCTCCCATTGCCAAGAGAGAAAGCGATTCCCCTACAAATCAAGTCTCCTTTTTGTCCATCTTCATCTCTCTATTCCCTTTTCTATCCCTTCTTCATTTCCCAAAAGAAAAAAAAGAATATATTTTTTTTTAATGTCATCTTCTTAAACCTCTTCTACCTTATCTCTCTCTGACTTTCCTACCATGTCTCTATTTTATTTCTGCCACCTACTCTATCTGTTTAAAATGTTACTCAGTTTCCACTAAATTGATAGATCATATTTATCTGACGTGGAAAAGTTTCTTCCTCTCCTTCAATTATAGCGACTCAATCAATTTATTGATAGCTCCCTTTTACTGCTTCCTTGCCTTTTTGTCAAACTCTTCTTCGAATCCAGGATTCTGATTGTGATATCGCATGGATCAATTTTATTATCCTGTATCAATGCTACGTTTACTGAAGAAGAACTTCCACAATTTGTCGGTCTGGCTACATCATGTGTTGTCTAGCTTTATATTGAGACCGCCTTTACTCACAAATCTCAAGCCCACAATGGTCTATCTGAAGCAACAACTTCAGCATCTTTGTCATGTCTCTTTCTCCATCTCTGCATACCCATGCAATATCAAGAGCATCTGTGATCAGCTGTCACATTTAATTATCATGTCTTTGATGGACAAATTACACTGGGCATACAATGGTCTTGGACCCACATATGAATCATTTCTCAACTCTCTTCCCTTGTATTTATCGGCACCTACCTTTGCTGAGTTACCTTCCAATCTTCTCCAACAAGAAGCTGGTCTTCAATAGCTACTTTCATTGATGCCCAGCCTGCCTTCTGCTTGTATTGCTCAGCATTGTCGTGGCAGTGGTTGCTTTGGCAGTCTTAGTTGCTTGGATTTAAATGCTCAACAGGATTGCGGAGGCGTTTGCCATGGTTTCTTCTGTGGTACCGGACTACATGGGTTTCAACTAGAGCTCATCGTGGCCAAGTTGGTGGCTATTAGTTGACTTATTTCCAGCCCGATGACATTCTTAGTGCACCTTCTCTTAGCCACAAGTTGTTTGTCAGTATCTTCCTTGTCACTTAGCATTGCAATGTCATTGACTATATGCTCTATTTACTTATTTCCACTAGCCCCACTGCTTATGCCCACTTTCATAATTTGTTTTCTGTCCTGTCAGTTTCTGCTTGCCCTTACGGGTTTCCAGAATCTCTCTTGCATCCCCATTTGATCCAGAGTGGTTCCTTGATTCTGGTGCTATTTCGCACATTAGCTGTGATCTTTGTATGCTTTATCAGCCTATGCCTTACATTTGGTCAATTTTGTTACTGTTGATAAATGATAATGGTACTTGTTTTCCTATTCTCGTATCGGATCTGCTTCCATTACTTCCACTAAGGGGAGAAAATTGCACCCAATGTTTGCATGATCCTTCAAAAGAATCCCAATTTTCTTTCTCAACTCACATTGAAAATTTGCATTACCTTGAATGCACACTTGATGCATTCTTTGTGAAGGATTTGAAAACCGGTCGCCCGCCTCCTGCTTAGAAAACTAGATCCAGTGGCTGGCCTCTGTGTTTCGCTTGTCTGGTTCTACTCCTTTTGCTGTGTCGACTTCCTCACAAGTTCATCCTCCATATGGCTTTAATGTCTTCATCATGTTGCTGCTCGTGCTCTCGTTTTCTTCACTCTAGAAATGTTATTAGCGTTTAATCCCAAGTCCTAATAATTTTCCATTTCTATGAGTTATCACGTGGGCAAAATCTGTAAACTTCCTTTTTCAATTAATAACAAGTGGGAAGATTCTTTTCTTGAACTTGTGCATTGTGATCTCTTGGGTCATGGGCCCATGTCTTCCACTTTTAGTTTTTGCTTCTATGGCCTTTTTGTTTGAAGACTACTTCTAGGGCCTTTTCATTGATGATTTTAGCCAATACACTTGATTTTACTCTCTGAAGCATACAATAGACTTTCTTTCCTGTTTTATAAACCATCATCGGGTGGTTGCAAATGAACTTAATTGTTGCATCAAAATGTTTCATAGTGATGGTGCTTTTGAGTTCTCTTCGACAATGATTGTACCTCATGTTCTCATTATTAGCTCAATGGACTCTTCATCACTTCTCTTCTCAGTGCCTAAGAAAATGGAATAGCTGAGCGCAAACATCAACATATCAGCGAGATAGGTTTGACACCATGGATTTAAGTAGCGGTTTTGGAACGCGGCTCTCTAGGGGACCAAAACAGGCACAAGTCCCCCTGTATCAGTCCATTCTGGCCTGCTTTGGTTAGTTCCAGTCCCATATTGGTATGGTTACTCATTTTGTTTTGAACCAAAGCTGATGTGACTCAGATGATACAGAGTTATATTGGATGATATTTAAAGCCATGGTTGAGACTTCGTTTTTTAGTAACTCTGCATTGAAGCCCTCTCCACTTTTCTCATTAATCGTCTTCCCACCTATGCTTTTAACAATGACTGTCCCTGTTAGTGTTTCTTTTCATTGATTTCTTGATTATTCCTCTACTAGGGTCTCTGGGTGCATCTGCTTACGTAATCTCACTTAATTTCCGAGTACCAAATTTAGTCCTAAGTCTGTTTGTTGTGTTTTATCAGGTTTAATGATTACCATAAAGGTTTTTGTTGTTTTCATCCTCAAGTTAGGCGAGTGTTTATCTTTGGCCATGCTTTGCTTGGCAAAACTTGTTTTCCTCATGCTGATGGTCATTCTATTCTTCCATCTTAGGCGGAGCTCTGAGGTTAACTCGTTTTTCTCCTGTTTCTAACCAAACTATCTCTTCTTCCTCAACATTAAGGGGAAAAATCTCCTTATGCTTCCTCCCCGATCGATGGATATTGTTCTTCATGTCCTCTGTCTTCTCCATCATGTCCTCTTACATAAGACTAGCTCCTCGCTTCCCCCCTCTCCACCCACTATCCCAACTGCTTCCCTACCTTCACTTCTTTACCAAAGAGTAAGAAAAACGGGTAAAACAATTGATTGGGCTATGTGCTTTCCATCCATCCCATGACCACCCACCTTTGTGCTTGTCATACATGATCCTCCCCGCTGGCTCACTCTTAAGGTTTATTATGCTTTATTACCTCTTTTCAAGATGAGGTTGTACTTTCTCCGTATAACGTTGCCTTTAAGTCTCTTAATTGGCATCAATATACGATGGATTATATATTCTCTTTGTGCCAATAGGACTTGGGTTCTGGTCCCTTGACATGCCAATATGAATGTTGTGGGCAATTGTCAGGTCTTAACGATTTAAGCATTTTGTTGACAGTTGAATTGAATGGTATAAAGCTTGTAGCCAAAGTTTATAATTAACATGTCTTGATTTCGATGGAGCCTTTAGTCATGTGGTGAAACTTTTGTAACTTTTCTGACTACTACTGTCTCTCTAGGTTGGTCCATTCGATTGAATGCCTTTCTTCATGGAGAGGTCCACATGGAACAACCTCAAGACTCTTGGGATTCTTCTTGCTCAAATTATGTTTGTCATATGAATAAGGCCACAAATGGACTTAGTAGGCTCCTCATTCTTGGTTTGAGAGGCTTAACAATGCTCGAGATTGGTTTCAATTGCAGTCTTGTAGACTCATCTATGCTTGTTTGGTTGACTCCTCTAGTCTCCACATTCTTCCATATGACAACAGCATTACTATGGCTGGTTCTCCTATGTCCTCTTATTTGTCTTGCTTCTTGTGAGTTGTCTCCCCATGACTTAGGTTCTCTTAACAATTTTTTGGATATTGTTGTGCCCTGAAATCCGGTACCTGGGTTGGCCATACCTGACTTCGTATTCCATGTCATGATTTATAAGTGTTCACAATCACAATTGCATCGAAATTGCATAACACCAAATTGTTCATTCATGAAATTCATTAAAATATTCAACATTATTACAATAATCATGACTCTCCTTCGAGCTTTTGCTATATAATTTTTTTTTCCTTCTTCGGATACAACTTAGAATAGAAGACTGTGGCTAGACAGTCCTTAGCTAAACTCTGCGCCTTGTAAAATTGTTCAAAGTGGGGGGTGAGCATAACAACTCATTGGGTCATATCCTACCAACTTTTGAAAACTTTTGGTTTTATACAATTAGCAAAATAAAGTTTAAATAAAGAAGGAAGGAAGTTATATAATGAATTGTGATGCAAGAGATGCAATGCATATAATGCTTTCCATGATTCGTAACTTAAACGATCATTATCATTACTTATCAACACAATCACTTGTCCATATGTGCTTTTATAAAATGTCCAAGGCGGTGCACTGACCAAAGTATTTTAGGACGATCCTAAGGCATCGAAGCCGTGCACGGATCAAGACAGTTTATGATGCAGGACATGAAATTAAATATGAGGTACAAGATTTCAAGCTTTAGATCATACCCATTTCTAAACAATTACAAAAAAAAATCACCTTAAAATTAGCTTCTTCAACTCAGAGGGATAGAAAAGAAAAAATGCAGAATTTTATTCATAAGCTTCAATGAAAAAAAACCTACATGGGGTTGCCTATTTATAAGAAAGCCCTAAACCCTAAAAGCCGCGCCATGTGCGCACACTAATACTTAGAGATGAAGTAACAAAAATAACAACTAATCAACGCAATCAAAACCGTTCATGATGTTTCTAATAACGATAATAACCAAAACTTAAAGTCCTAGATCATCTAGGGTAGTGGACCACGATCATGAGATCCAATGGTGGGATCCACATGATGATCGGGTCCACTCCAATGATCCATAGCACAACCTCCTAGCTAAGAGGTCCTCCATAGATGTCATCGTCGATCCAGATCGATAGTGGGGCTCTCCTCCTTGAGTACGTGCGTAGGGTGGGGGGCGTGCGTGTGCGCATGATGTCCCCATCAGTTTAGGAGCCCACATCATTCTCATTAAGGAGATCCCAAGGTAGCGCCGGCCAATACAGTTAGGGAATCTGTGCAATGCACAATTAGGGAACTTAAGGCAGTGCACTGACTAAAACATTTTGATGTAGGATACATGTGTGGATGTCATGTTTCACAGGAGATTATTCAAAGGACAATTCAAAACATACTGGTTATGGGCCAAGCCCACTAAACAATAATTTCAGCAGAACAGTTCACCAAACAGTAATTTCAGCAAGCAAAAATGCATGTCATTTCATTAGAAATCATCCCCACATGCACACATTCATATAAAGATTAAATCGCAGGATGTCAAGGTTGTTAGAACAACCCCTTAGCACAGAATATCAACAAAATACTCATGGACAGATTCATACACACATAAAATTTACCATACTCATTCACCACATAAACTATGTTTAGAGGAGATGAATATCACGTGGGATATGGGGTGGGATAAATTTGTAATTTGGAATTGAGGGTTGTGGGAGGAAATTGGGAGAGGGTCTAGGGTAGGTTTTATGTGGGAGGCAGGGACATAGGGTGTCGAGGTTTTGGGCGCAATAGATTAAAGGATTTAGGCTAGATAAGATCAAAGAGGTGTTTTTAAAGGAGTAGAAGGAGAAGGAAAGATCATACCTTGCAGAAGATAAACACGTGAGTGAGTCGCACGCCCACAAAAAGATGAAATCTCACCACCTTGCTCCAAGTCTCATGGAGGGTTCTTCCAAGTCGCATGGAAGAAAGAAAGGTTTCTCTTTAGAAAACAAACGTGTTCTCTTCATTCCCCTAGGGTTGGACGTTTCCCCCCTTTAAATAGAGTTTTTACATTTAAAAGTAAAATGACCAACATGCCCCTTTTAAAATCTAGCAAAGTAGGGGCCCACTAAGAAATCCAAACTAACCAAAATGTGCAGAAAAATAAC
This sequence comes from Magnolia officinalis, assembly GCA_021015155.1. NCBI lineage: Eukaryota > Viridiplantae > Streptophyta > Magnoliopsida > Magnoliales > Magnoliaceae > Magnolia > Magnolia officinalis. The sequence continues at coordinate 71,206,563 of JAJHSJ010000009.1, read as the reverse complement.
AAAACATAAATGGACACTAAAAACTGAAAAAATGACTTGATCACATGGAGGGCCACCATGTGATCGGACGCGATCCAACGGTCGGATCTCAACAAAAACTATCTTGACACTCTAAATAAGGCAGCTCATGTGCATCCTCCCAGTCTGGGGCCTTCATGATGCACATCCTATGCACATGGGGTCTTCAAAGTGGCCCACGGGCCAGGCCCAAGTAGTGATCACCCAAATAAAGTGTGGGCTGGGTTGGGCCAGGGCCTGGGGCTCTCATACGACGACGCTGGTACACTCTAATGTCCGCATCAACTCTCCCCTGCTGAGCAAGTCTCGCCGCTGGTGAGACAAAACTCCTATAACGCTCTAGTAGATCGGGGTCAAGCCGCTGTAGCTCTGTCTTTGTAATCCACGTGCTGTCTGATGTAGGTCGATCCTTCCACTTGACGAGAAACTTTTGAAATCCACTGTGGCGGGTAGACATTATCTGCTCATCCAGAATGTCCTCGATCTGCTTTCTCATGTGTACAAATGGTATGGGGGTGCAGGTTGAGAGGAGGGCTCAGGTATAGGCCATGGGTCAGGGGACTGACAGTGGGAGGCTCAAGGTGTGGATCATGAGGTGGGCCTTTAAATGACACAAGATCTTCCACATTGAATGTAGAGTTGATATTCAATGTAGGTGGAAGCTCGAGAACATACGCATTAGGACCCATACGGTTTAAAATTTTATATGGTCTTGCGCTGCGGGCATGTAATTTCTTAGTGGCACCAGGTGGTATCCGCTCTGGCCTAATACGGACCATGACCTCATTACCAACTTGAAATTCCTTGAATCGACGGTGTATGTCTGCTTGAAGTTTATAATTTATATTACTTAAATTAATCCTTTGTCTAATCTCCTTGTGTAAATCATGCATGTAATGTGCAAAGGACTCAACAAACTCAAAAGGACAACGTGACACAAACATGGGAATCAAATCTATAGGTCTCCTAGGCTAATAACCAAGAACAATCTCAAACGGACTCTTACCTGTAGACCCATTTACTGAACTATTATATGCGAACTCTGTAGTTGGCAAGACTGCATCCCAATTCCTAATATGCTCACCAACCAAACATCTCAACAAGTCACCTAGGCTCCTATTCACCACCTCAGTCTGGCCATCAGTCTGAGGATGGTATGCCAAAGAAAACTGCAGACGAGTTTCCATAATATGCCACGGTGTCTTCCAAAAATAGCTCACAAACTTGACATCCCGGTTAGACACTATGGTTTTTGGCAAACCATGCAATCGAACAACCTCATCAAAGAAGATCTGAGCAATGTGTGAGGCACCCAACGTCTTGGAGCACACAATGAAGTGGGCCATTTTGGAAAAACGGTCCACCACGACAAATATGAAATTGTGCTTCTTGATAGTCTTGGGAAGCCCCAACATGAAGTCCATACTAAGATCATCCCAAGAGGCATATGGCACAGGCAAAGGAGTATACAATCCTGTGTTTTGTTTCTTTTGCTTTGCCAGCTGACATGTACGACATTGCCGTACAATTCTAGCCACATCTCCGCTTGAGACTTGGCCAGTAAAATCGGTCCTCAACAAGGGTTATTGTTTTATCCCTTCCAAAATGGCTAGCTACACCACCTGCATGTAGCCCTCATATCAGGAATTCCCGCAGGGACGTGCGAGGAATGCAGAGCCGATCTCCACGAAACAGGTAATAATCATGAATGACAAACTGTTTGTCCTTGTGGGATCCTCTAGAAGTGACACATATCTCTCTCCAAAGTCCGGACACTTAGGATATTCGTCTTTTAATCGCTTAAAACCCGTAACCTCTACTCTCAAAGAATGTAGAGTCACAACCCTACAACTAAGGGCATCCGCGGGTTTGTTCTTGACTCTGGCCTTGTGCTTGAGAACAAATGAGTACTCTTGAAGAAATTCGACCCATTTGGCATGCCTAGGGTTCAACTTCTTCTGAGAGCCTAAATATCGCAAGGCCTCGTGGTCAGAGAACAAGACGAACTTAGTGGCGCCAATGCCTCAATGACTGCACCATCGCATAAAATTCCTTATCATAGGTGGAGTATTTCTGTTTTGCCTCATTCAGTTTCTCACTGAAATAGGCAACTGAGTGTCCCTCTTGACTTAGTACTCCCCTTATTCCCACACCTGAGGCGTCACATGCCACTTCAAAGACTTTAGAAAAATCTGGAAGTCGCATGACAGGGGCCTCAACCATCTTTGCCCTTTATGTCTTTAAAGGCCTTAGAGGCTGCACTGGTCCACTGGAACTCCCCTTTTTTTGATGCAATCGGTAATGGGTGCCATAATGGAACTAAAGCCTTTAATGAACCGACGATAAAAGGTAGCTAAGCCGTGGAAGTTACGCACCTCATGAATGTTCCGTAGTTCTGACTAACTCACTATGGCTTGAACCTTTTCAAAATTTGCACGCATACCCTCGGACGACACTATGAACCCTAAGAAGATAACTCGATCTGACATAAAAGCGCACTTATTTAGGTTCGCATATAATTACTCCGTCCTAAGGATCTCACAGACATGCCTCAAATGTTGGAGATGTTGTTCCTTAGTGGTATTATAAATGAGAATATCGTCAAAATAAACGACCAGGAACTTGCCCATGAAGGGCCTCAACACCTGGGTCATCACTCACATAAAAGTACTTGGGGCATTAGTCAACCTAAAGGGCATGACCAGCCATTCGTACAACCCATTCTTCGACTTGAAGGCTGTCTTCCATTCATTACCTGGGCGAATGCGAATTTGGTGATACCCACTCTTGAGGTCAATCTTCGAGAAAATCGTGGCACCGGCCATCATGTCGAGCATATCATCAAGCCTCAGTATAGGAAACCGATACTTGACTATGATCTTGTTAATTGCTCGGTTGTCTACGCACATGCGCCACGTGCCATCCTTCTTGGGTGTGAGGAGTGCAGGCACAACACATGGACTCAAACTCTCTCGAATGAACCCTTTTCTTAACAACTCGACTTGCCTCTTCATCTCGGCATGCTCGGTCGGGTTCATTTGGTAGTGAGGAAGGTTCGGGAGAGTAGACCCAGGGACTAAGTCAATGACATGCTGGATGTCCCTCATGGGTGGAAGTTCATCTGGTAAGTCCTTAGGAAATACATCACTAAACTCCTCGAAAACTGGACTCACCCTAGACGGGATCTCTGCCCTAACCTCTGGTGTAACCTCTTTTGCCACTAGGGCATACACCTCCAAACTCTCTGTAGCCTCTTTCTCAAATTCTTTCACATTAATAATGTGAAGAGACTTAGTTTGGGATTTCCTCCTTTTCCATCACCCTTCTTGACGTCTCCCCTTTTAGCCTGGGCGTTCTTAGGAGGCAGAGGCTTCAGAATAATCTTTCTGCCTTCGTGTAAGAATGTACATGCATTTGAATGACCATATATCGTAACATCCTTATAAAAAAGCCAAGGCCGACCCAAGATGATGTCCCACATCCATGGGCAAAACATCACAACATAGTGTGTCTTTATAGGATCCAAACTCCAAAGGCACCAGACAACACTGGGACACTAGCATGGAAGAGTCGTCAACCCAAGAGACTTGATAGGGTTGAGGGTGGGGAGTGGGCTTCAGGCCCAAATGATCGAAGGTGCTAGCGGAGACCACATTTGCACAACTTCCACTGGAGACAATGACTTTGCAATTCCTTTCCCCACTTTTGGCGTAAATATGGAAAATAGTAGAACGACGCCAGTTATCCTGGTCCTTAGCCTGAGTTAGGATACGTCTGACTATAACAAGTGGGATAGTCTCCTCATTGTCTTCATCACTAGCACCAACATCAGAGCAATACTCTTCTTCTTCATAGTCGCCCTGGTCATTATGATCTTCCCCTTGATCTTCAATTAGGAGGGTCTTTCCTCGCACCTTTTGGGGACACTCACATGCGAAATGACCCGTTTTGCCCCACTGGTAGAGGTGGGCATCGAGCCGAGTCGAGTCGAGGTGGGCCAAGCTGGGCTTGGCTTGTCCATGATGTACTCGAGCTCGAGCTTGGCCTCGAGCTCAACATTGAAGCTTGGCTTGTTTGCCAAAGCTGTCGAGCTCGAGCTTGTTGGGTGAGAGAGTAATGGATTCTGTTCTTGATCCTCCTCCATTGATGAAAAATTCAAAAATCTTAAGAGAATCAAAGCAAAACCCGATGAAAAAGCTAAACAAAGCTTCGAATCGGATGAGGAAACCTGTAAGAACCAATCTGTTCTTGATCTTCTTCCACCAGCAGAAATCCAAGTACTAGAAAAGAAACAGAGCAGAACACAGATAAGAAATCCAAGTAAAGAGCTCTAGCCGATCAGATCATTGGATTTCCTTGAAGCTCTAACAATCTGAGAAGAACCAATCTCGAATTTCTTGAGTTTCTCACCTAAGAAGTAGATCTCAAGAGATTGAAATCATACTATTATAGAGCTGAAATGAAAACTGGTGGTGGTGGTCGGGGCGGGGCGGGGCGTGCGGCTGGCAGTGGGCAGAGAAAGAGAAGAAAGGGAAGGGAAGGGGGTGCGTGCGGTTTGGTAGAGACTCTAGGTTTGTTTTTTTTTTTTAAAATTATTATTATATTTTTAAAATTTTAAAGTTTAAATTTAAACTTATATATATATATATTATAATATATATATTTAATATATTTATTAATCGAGCCGAGTTGAGCTCGAGTTCGAGCTTCGAGTCGAGTTGAAATGCCCCCTGGTCGAACTTGGCTTGAACTCAACTCGAGCTTCAAATAATTAGCTTGGCTTGGCTTGAATCGGCCATTCAAGCCGAGCCAATCCGAGCTTACTCGGGCCGAGTCGAGCGAGCTTTTCGAGCTAGCTTGACTCGTGAACAGCCCTACCCACTGGTAGCATTCTGTAGGCTCACCTCCTCCTGAGTTAGATCTCTCAGTGGCCTTACCCTTGAAATCTCTAGGATTGGGTAGACTAGAGGAGGATGGTTTGGACTGAGTCCCATAATTAGGTCTCATACCCTAAGATGGAGCCCTAGAACTGGGATCTCGATAGTCCATATGATGGGGACATCATGCGCACACCCTCCCCTACGCACGTACGTACGCAGGAGGGTCCCACCATCGATCTGGCTTGATGACGACGTCTAGGGAGGGCCTCCTAGCTAGAAGACGAAGTTTTGGTTTAAAAGGGTGGGCCCGATAGTCAAGAAAAGCCCATCATGGGATCTCATGATCATGACCCACTTGTCGGATTGATGTCATATTGTAGGTTTTGCTTATTGTTATTATTTAGAATATCGTGAACGCTTTGGATTTATTTGTTTAATTTTTATTTTAGTTTACTTCACTGCCAAGTAATAGGTTGCGCACATGGTGCGAGTTTTGGGGTATAGGATTTTTTCTATAAATAGGCACCCCTTGTAGTTCTTTTCATTCATTCAAGTTTAATAAAAATTCATGCTTTATTTTTCTGCTCTCTTCGTGAGTTGTGGAAGAATTCAAAAGTGGGTGCGAAGCCCTTCCTTCTTCGAAGGGCTAACTACCGTGGTGCGAAGCCACATCTATCCCCATCCGCCTTACCCTCTTCCATCCATATCTCTCATCTTCTATCATCATTATTGCTTTTAATTTCTCAGCTTTTGTAGCTATTCATCCCCCTACAGCCAGTTTCCAAAATTTGGACCTATAGGAGGGTTGAAACTTCAGCGGAGCACTACGCCTTGACCTTACGTCGGATCGTCGTTAAACTTGGAGGGATTGGAGGTCTCCCCTGGCTGACCAAGGCCTGGGTGTCACTTTGGGGAAGCGGGCTTCCATCACACGTGAGACCAGCCCACCCGAGCACGTGCGTCAGCCCCGGGTCACCATCTGCACGCAAGAGTTTTTTTCGAGTCAGGTTTTCCTCTTTTCATTCATATTTCCTAAACCCTAGCCTTAGTTTGCATTAACCCTAATTTATTTGCCCATTTTTTTCATCCTAGGGTTCCTTGAATTGAAATTGGGGAATCCCTTAGATTAGGGACTGATTACTATGCCTGTGTGGATGATTATTTCTTATCTTTGAGTATTGTTTGGTTTATAATTTTTATTGATCCAGCCCTATCATGTGTAGGCCTGGACCCGCATAGATTCCCCTTAATTGAATGTTTAGATTTTCATGTGGGATATGGAATTTGTGTAATTGTTTATGAACTAACGTGATCTTAAGCCTGAAATCTCGCATATTATATTTGAATTTCATGTCCTGCATCAAATTTGGTATCAGGGCCTAGGGTTCTTGTAGGGGAATTCACCACATATTTAGGGTTTAGTTTGTTTGAGTCCTTCATGCATCTAGTCCATCATATATAGCTGCTAGAAAACCGTAGTCCCTGATATATATAGCTGAATTTTCGTAACGGTGTGTAGTCTCCTTCACATAGAGTCTCGTAGGGTCATTTAGTTTTTAAACGCATATAGTCGTCATAGAAAGTCCTTAGGTTGAGTTAACCAGTGTATGCCCACACGTACGGGTCATGGTTTTGGCTTGCACCCTGCACTAAACATGGAGCAACTGCTAGAGTCATTGGACAAGTTGTCCTAGCAGATCGAGTATTTGGGTAAGCGCTATGAACAATATATAGACCAACGCTTTGATCAATTTGATGCGCGCATTACCCAACTAAAGGCTTCCGCCGGGACAAATCCCAGCATTGGGGTAGATGTCCAATCTCAGGCAGGTGGCCAGGAGGATAGACCAATGAATGTAGGTGGCCAAGGAATCAGTCATGGGCATGCATCCGTGCACCCACCCCAAGAGGGGCATCAAGACCACTATTTTGAGTGGCACAACACGTACGGCCTTGTGGTTAGAGAGAGTGCCCTAGAGGTTAGTATAGAGTTACCCACTGAGGCCATTCTGGTAGTAGATGAGTTCCGTGATGTCTTTCCTGATGATCTACCAGATGAGTCTCCCCCTAAGAGGGATATAGAGTACATCAGAATATGGGAAACTGTAATACCTACAGCCGAGTTTGCGTTTAATAGTTCTGTCGATAGGTCCACAAGTCTCAGTCCTTATGAAATCGTTACTGGTTATAAACTTGAGAAACCTATTGATCTTGTCCCTATGTCACTGTCTCATAGGCCGTCAGAGCCTGCAGAGTCTTTTGTGCATCACATTTATTCATGGCATCAAGAAATCAGGTAGAAGATCACTGCTAGTAATGAACATTACAAATTTCTACATACCAGCATAAATGTTTCAAAGAATTCAATGTAAGGAAATCTGTGATGGTCCACATCAGGCCCGAGCGGTATCCTCCGGGGGCCGTTCGTAAGTTACACGCGCGTAGCGCTAGACCCGTCAAAATTATAAAATGAAACGGTCTCAATGCATATGTGGCAAATCTTTCACCCTGCATGGGAATTAGTTCCACGTTCAATGTGGAGGATCTAGTTGCATTTCAAGGGGCCATTGATGCATTGTCCAGCTTTTCGCCTAACCGTCTTGATTCATTAGACCTTTCCATTGATCCACGGCCCCCTCTTGACACATTTTCTCAGCCTCTACCTTCCATACCTATCCGTCCCGACCCATCTTCCTAGTCACTATGTCCCATACCTACCCCTCCCGACTCATTTTTTCAACCTGTACCTCCCATACCTACCTGTCCCGACCCATTTTCCCAGCCTCTACCTCCCATACCTACCTGTCCTGACCCATCTTCCCAGCTACTACGTCCCATACCTACCCTTCCCGACCCATTTTCTCAGCCACTACCTCACATACCTACCCTTCCCACACCTAGAGAGGAAATAGAGGATATTCTGGACCATCAGATAATATCAGTGTTTTAAATAGCGGTAGCGTGATGCGAAGCGCTCAGCCCTCTATAGCGTGTAGCGTAAATACGTAGCGTGTAGCGTAAGCTACACGATACTTCTATTTTTTTAATTTAAAAGTAGGATAAATATAATAAATAGTGAAAAAAAAAATTATAAAAATGCCTAAAAGATGATTCATTTTATCAATTCTAAGCACGTTCAAAAAAGTTATTAGTTTCATTTATCAAAAGCCAATCCACATATATAAGCCAAATCAAATAATTATCACATCAACAACTTTCTAAGCAAGCCACTTTAATTAATAATGTCTAATGTAACCACAAGTCACAATTATGAAAAGAAATAAAAATCCCATAGGTAAAAAGTATCAAGTATAATATAAGTGTCACATTCCTCAACATAAAAACAAAGAAAATGTGAAAAAAAATTAAAAAAATAAAATAGTAAAAAAATACATTGTAGCTTACGCTACGGACGCTACGCGCTACGTAGCTGTAGCGTACGCTACGACTCCTGTAGCGTACGCTACAGGGGATTTACGCTATTTGGGACGCTACGTAGCGCTACGGCCACGCTACGCTACGTAGCGTACGCTACCGCTACGCTACGGGCACTATTTGAAACACTGGATAATATCTACGTCGGACGACAGGTTTCAGAAGTACCTGGTTAAATGGAAGTTATGTCCAGCTTCAGACAGCACGTGGCTCATTGAGGAGGAGCTTCAGAGACTTGATCTTGACATCCTGGTTCGGTTCAGGAGTTTTATTTCGCCAGTGGCGAAATCTTCGCAGCCGGGGAGAATTGATGGGGACATCATGCGCACACCCCCTACGCACGTACGTACGCAGGAGGGCCCCACCATCGATCTGGCTAGATGACGACGTCCAGGGAGGGCCTCCTAGCTAGAAGACGAAGTTTTGGTTCAAAAGGGTGAGCCCGATAGTCAAGAAAAGCCCATCATGGGATCTCATGATCGTGACCCACTCGTCGGATTGATGTCATATTTTAGGTTTTGCTTATTATTATTATTTAGAACATTGTGAACGCTTTGGATTTCTTTGTTTAGTTTTTATTTTAGTTTACTTCACCGCCAAGTAATAGGTTGCGCACATGGTGCGAGTTTTGGGGTATAGGATTTTCCCTATAAATAGGCACCCCTTGTAGTTCTTTTCATTCATTCAAGTTTAATAAAAATTCCTGCTTTATTTTTCTGCTCTCTTCGTGAGTTGTGGAAGAATTCAAAAGTGGGTGCGAAGCCCTCCCTTCTTCGAAGGGCTAATTATCATGGTACGAAGCCACATCTATCCCCATCCGCCCCTACCCTCTTCCATCCATATCTCTCATCTTCTATCATCATTATTGCTTTGAATTTCTCAGCTTTTGCAGCTATTCATCCCCCTACAGCTAGTTTCCAAAATCTGGACCTGTAGGAGGGCTGAAACTTCGGCGGAGCACTACGCCTCGACCCTACGTTGGATCGTCGTCAAACTTGGAGGGATTGGAGGTCTCCCCTGGCCGACCAAGGCCTGGGTGTCACTTTGGGGAGGCAGGCTTCCATCACACGTGCGGCCAGCCCACCCGCGCATTTACGTCAGCCCCGGGTCACCGTCTGCACGCAGGAGCTTTCTTCGATTTGGGTTTTCATCTGGTTTTCCTCTTTTCATTCATATTTCTTAAATCCTAGCCTTAGTTTACATTAACTATAATTTATTTGCCCATTTTTTTCACCCTAAGGTTCCTTGAATTGAAATTGGGGAATCCCTTAGATTAGAGACTGATTACTATGCATGTGTGGATGATTATTTCTTATATTTGAGTATCGTTTGATTCATAATTTTTATTAATCTAGCCCTATCATGTGTAAGCCTGGACCCGCATAGATTCCTCTTAATTGAATGTTTAGACTTTCATGTGGGATATGGAATTTGTGTAATTGTTTCTGAACTAACGTGATCTTAAGCCTGAAACATCGCGAGTGAGCAGCTCGTGCTGAAGATCAGGTCGGAGCCCTACCCTAAATCTGGAGAGTGTCGCAATGGGGTCCTCCTGGTCGTCACACCGCAACATATGCTCATCAAATTTAGCAATATAATCTGTGGTTGACATGTTCCCCTGGCGAAGGGACTGCCACTGATCCATGAGCTTCTGTTGGTATGACAGGGGAAGATACTTCTCCCTCAGGGCCTCTTTCATCTCGGCCCATAGTGTGATGGGAGGTTACCTAGACCTCTCAAGTCGGCGCTCATAGTTCAGCCAAAAAGACTTAACCTGACTAATAAGCTTCATCTTGGCGAACTGCACTCAACAGTCGTCAGGCATGTCATGCCACTCGAAAAAGTGGTCCTGTCTGCCAACCAGTCGACAAAGACTTTGGGGTCCAGCTGACCATCAAAGCTCGACGCATCGACTTTCACACCTCTCATGACACAGTCTTCAACATCATGTCGGTCATGGTACTCAAACCGGGGTGGTTGAGGACGCACTCTTGCACAGCCAACTACTGGGCCATGCCCCATCGTATAATCCTTAATAGGCTCTCTCTGAAGGGTAGGACGTGCTATGGGAGCCCTAGCTGGCTCTACTGGGGTTGTGGGATCCCTCCTAGCACCACGCTCCAATACCTCAGCCTGAGACTCATGCTCGTCACCAGGATCCTCAAGGTCAGCAAGGCGTCGCTTATTGGATTCTGTCGCTGTGCGTTGCTCCTCAACGGCTGTTTCAAGACGATCTAGCTCAGACGTGATGACTTGTAGTTGTGCTAGGATCTGTTGAGATAACGGGTCGGGATCACGACTATTACTTGCGGTTGCGATACCGCGACACACCTAAGACAACTTTAATGTAAGGACTCACTCAAAAGGAAGAAACTAATTCTAGGACTGACACGATAATTGATTCGATGGGGCACGGGGTGTACCCAATGTAACCCTAGACTCTAGTTCAGATTTACTATCCTAATGGTGTGGCCTAAACATTATATGAGATGCAATCTCAACCTATATGCATGCACACAAAAGACCCTAACTTTATATGGGACTCACAAATACTCTATGCTAAACCTTCGCTCTGATACCAAAAATGATGTAGGATACATGTGTGGATGTCATGTTTCACAGGAGATTATTCAAAGGACAATTCAAAGCATATTGGTTATGGGCCAAGCCCACTAAACAATAATTTCAGTAGAACAGTTCACCAAACAGTAATTTCAGCAAGCAAAAATGCATGTCATTTCATTAGAAATCATCTCCACATGCACACATTCATATAAAGATTAAATCGCAGGATGTCAAGGTTGTTAGAACAACCCCTTAGCACAGAATATCAACAAAATACTTATGGGCAGATTCATACACACATAGAATTTACCATACTCATTCACCACATAAACTATGTTTAGAGGAGATGAAGATCACGTGGGATATGGGGTGGATAAATCTGTAATTTGGGAATTGAGGGTTGTGGGAGGAAATTGGGAGAGGGTCTAGGGTAGGTTTTATGTGAGAGGCAGGGATATAGGGTGTTGAGGTTTTGGGCACAATGGATTGAAGGATTTAGGCTAGATAGGATCAAAGAGGTGTTTTTAAAGTAGCAAAAGGAGAAGGAAAGACCATACCTTGCAGAAGATAAGCACATGAGCGAGTCGCACGCCTACAAAAAGATGGAATCTCACCACCTTGCTCCAAGTCTCATGGAGGGTTCTTCCAAACGTGTACTCTTCATTCCCCTAGGATTGGACGTTTTCCCCCTTTAAATAGAGTTTCTACATTTAAAAGTAAAATGACCAACATGCCTCTTTTAAAATCTAGAAAAGTAGGGGCCCACTAAGAAATCCAAACCAACCAAAATGTGCAGAAAAATAACAAAACATAAATGGACACTAAAAATTGAAAAAGGACTTGATCACATGGAGGGCCACCATGTGATTGGACGCGATCCAACGGTCGGATCTCAACAAAAACTCTCAAAAACTATCCTGACACTCCAAACAATGCAGCCCATGTGCATCCTCCTAGTCTGGGGCCTTCATGATGCACATCCTATGCACATGGGGTCTTCAAATTGGCCCACGGGCCAGGCCCAAGTAGTGAACACCCAAATAAAGTGTGGGTTGGGTTGGGCCAGGGCCTGGGGCTCTCCTACGGCGATGCTGGTACACTCTGATGTCCGCATCACATTTTAGGGAACCCATGTCATAATCGTTAATGGAAGCCTTAGTAGTGCACCGTGTGCGATATTTTAGGAAACCTTGGGGTAGCGCACTCTTTAGGGAACCCAGGTCAGTGCACTCATGCAAGACCTTTTGCGAACCTAAGATAGCACATTCGATCATAATCTTCGATTCGAATTTAATGCTCATATGCACATATCATGAATGCACTTTCTTCAACACAATCAAATGCAAGATGTAAATCCCGGATTCCTTTGTAAGTCAAGATGTAAATAATAGTTTGGTTTATAATTTTAGAAAATCAACAAAATTTCAGAAGAACTCAAAAGGTGGAAGGATCACCCACATGATTTGGCGCGAAACAAACTCAAACTCGCCTCGACTCAAGTGACTCAGCTCAACTCGGTGCGATTCGACGATGAACTCACTGGACGGTCTCTTCAATTGGACTCTCGATTTCTCCCTTAGGGTTTTAGGCACTGCTGGATCGAGCTCGACTAGAATTTAGCCTGACTCGGCTCGAACTCATCGAGTTTACTCAGTGAGTCAACTCAGCTTTGGCTTGTCCTTTCCTTGTTTTCTCGCTCGCTCTATTCTTCTTTCCTTTCCTTCCCCCTCTTAGCTGCATTTAATGGAGGATGCCGGATTCGGCAAGACTCAGTTTGACTTAGTGAGTCGAACGACTCTCTCTCTCTCTCTCTCTCTCTCTCTCTTGGTTTCTAATTGCTCGTTGTTATGAATGCACTTTCTTCAATACAATCAAATGCTAGATGTAAACCTCAAATTCCTTTGTAAGTCAAGATGTAAATAATGTAAATGATAGTTTTGTTTATAATTTTAGTAAATCCAAAAGAAATTTCAGAAGAACTCAAAAGGTGGAAGGATCACCCACATGATTTGGCATGAAACAGACTCAAACTATCCTTGACTCAGCTCAACTCGGTGCGACCCGGCGATGAACTTGGTGTATGGTCTCTCTAATTGGACTCTCAATTTCTCCCTTAGACTTAGGGTTCTAGGCACCGCTGGACCGATCTTAACTCAAATTCAGTCCAACTCGGCTTGAACTCATCGAGTTGACTCGGTGAGTCAACTTAGCTTTGGCTTCTCCTTTCCTTGTTCTCTCTTTCTCTTCGTCTCGCCTTTCATTTCTCCCTCTTAATTGCATCCAATGGAGGACACTGGACTCGAAAAGACTTAGTTTGACTCAGTGAGTCGAAATCGACTCTCTTTCTCTCTCTCGGTTTCTAAATGCTGGTTGTTGTGCTCTCTCTCTCTCTCTCACTCATTCGAAGAGGTTTTTTATTGAGTTTTTAGGCTTCTCTTCTGTTCCGGAAATCAAAGCTGTGTAAGACGTTGGCGAACGGGTTTGGTTGGTTACATTGGAAGATTCCAGTGAATATTTCCGTCATTGATTTCGTTTGTGTTGCTGATCCTAAACACTGGTCGTATCTTGGTAGGAAATTGGTGATCAGATGGGCCTCATAGTGGATGGGTTGGATCTTAGATTAAGGGTTGTACAAGATCTTACAATCAGCGTTCTCGGTGAAGAAGAAAGGTAGTGTTAATAGCGATTTCTTATACGATGTGTATTCCTTCAATCCGAAGCTGTTGGATGGTTTATATGGGACTAAAGAAGCTTGTGGATGTGAAAGATTAGAGCTTTAAAGCCCTTTGATCGGTGGGTTAAGCAAGAACAGTTTTTGGCCAGCGCTGCTCGCTGCCATGAATTTTGGCAAGAAACTCAGCAGTTTTCGACATCGTGCAATGCTAGTCTCAGTTCTTAGTTGCTGGTAGCAATCGGAATTGGAAATTTGACGGCTGAGATTGTGTTTGTAATGGTCTACTGTTCGAAAAGGGAGATCAATGATCATGAGAAAATTGGGTTTTTTGGTAGCGTTTGGAAAAAAAAACGTAATGGTAGGTCGTGGGGTCCATGATTCGGATGGTCTGGATGTGAGGGGATATGGCTTTGTTGTGTCCAGTTGAAGGAGGGCAAATGAATAAGGAGAAGAGGACGGGGGCTGGACAGACACAGATTGCTTGCTGAAGCCTTTCGTAGGGCCTTCTTGTGACGGAAGAGCTAGGTGTGGTCCACTCTGATGTTTTGAGAAATCCACTCCGTCCATTTGCTTTGCCAAATCACGTAAGAACATGGGTTCAAAATTGAGGCAGATTTGAAACTCAAGTGGGCTGCATGACAGACAAGATGTGTAGGGAAATGCCCGCCATTGAATCTTCTCTAGGGTCCACCTTGATAGACGGTTTGGATAATCTAGGCCCTACTGTGATGGGTTCGGACATGGTGGGTCCGACCATCAATGAAAGAAGAAGAGAGGAGAGTTTGGGAGGAAACGAGGTCTCCCTGTAACTCTCGACTTCTCGGGGACGTGTGTTGCATAGCTACGCACATCGTTGCTCTCTATCTCTCTCTTTTCTTTTTGTAGAGGATGATTCGAAGAATCGTGATGGTGGGTCATGGTGGATTAGATTTATGGGATGAATGACTGGAGGTCCTTGTTAATACACGGTATGGATTAATGTGAGGACACAACGGTTGATTGATGATGATGAATGAATCAAGGTTTGAACGGTTGAGATTGGTGGATACGGAGCTTCTAACGCAGTGTGCTTCTACAAATTCAAAATGAAAAGGAGAGGTTTTCTCAATCACGCTAACACCCATACAACCCCTCTTGTACACACGTAAACATCAACACAACACCCCCCCTAACGCTCTTGTATACAAGTAAGATGAATGGATTGGGTGGAAGTACACCGTCTATTTGTTGCATGTTTAAACGGTCTTGTGAATGGACGCGGATTGCGTCCTACCCCCGCCCGTCTCTAGCCCCGAACGGGCAGTTCTGTGTTTGGGCCCACCGTGATGTATCCATTTATCCAAGCCATTCATCCCTTTTCTCATATCATTTTAGGCCATTAACATAAAAATGAGCCAGATCCAACGCTCAAATGGACCACACCACAGATGACTCATGCATTTAATGCAACTGGCATTTAACGCTCAGTGCATTTAATGCAACCAAGCTTATTATTTGGTGTGGTCCACTTGAGCATTGGATCTGTGTCATTTTTTCGTTCATGACTTAAAACGATCTTAGAGAAGGGATGGACGGGTTGGATAAACAGATACATCACGGTGGGCCCACCCACAGAACTGCCCGTTCGGGGCTAGAGACGGGCGGGGGTAGGACGCAATCCGCGTCCCTTGTGAATGGACAGTTTGAATCATCATAATGTATGGTTCCAATTGGCCATTCCTAATTGTACAGTTAAGAAATTGAGTTTGAAAGGAGGGGTAATCGGTTCAAATTCATGGATGGATAGGTGTACATGTATGGCCTAGATGGTCTTAGGCCAAGATTGCCATGATGGGATGGTTCGATGGTGACGTGGACAGTTAGATTGCTAGATCGAAATCTAATTAGGTATTCCTGCAGTTGGTTCGTGAATGGTTGCGTATACGAGTAGAGCCAAGGTATTTTGTAGCAGTAATGGTGGCCATAACGGTCATCATCATTACCTCTACGATACGGGTCGTAACGGTTGTTACGACTCCTGTAACGGCCGTTACTATCTCTTTTTTATTGAAAGAAAAAATCTGAAAAACCCGTATTTGCTCCATAACGTTAAAAAAATATATGAAAAAACCTGTATTTGCCTCGTAATAGATCATTACGACGTTGTTACGGTCTTTACAAGGGGCGTAATGTGCCGTTATCAACGGTTACACATCATTTTTTCCATAACTGCTATTATAGCCGTTATGACCACGTAACATGTAATGGTTGCCACAATTACCTTTACGTAATGGCCTTTATGGCACACCATGAGCAGAGGTGGAGATTGGCGGATGAGTGGCCTAGAGTTAGGGATGGAGTTGAAGGATTTATACACGTCGGTTTAGGGTAAGAATCGAGGGATTGGTTTATCCCCTAAATTGAATTGTTTTAGATGGTAGGTGTGTTATCACATGTCTTAAAGGGTTGATCTAGGTTATGGGTTCAACGGTCATTAGTGATGCACTCTTACGATAGAAATCGCGGGTCAAACGAGAGTGGTTTGATTTCTAACTTTACGGGTTTGTTACGGGATGGTGTAACTTGAGATTGTATGGTTTAGGATGTGCTGATTGGGTGTACAAGTGAGTAATCTATTTGAGCAGATTTTTAGTGTACTTAAAAGGTTCAATCGAGTAATATTGATACATGGTTGTGGGTCATGATTCAGGTAGGTTTAGGGTATGTTTAAATGTTATATTTGAGCTAGTTTATGGATGAATGGGTGGTCTTGTGAGTGTAAGTGGCGAGAGTGCAAATGCACATGTACATACACAATTGTACATGTGTATGTACAATCAGTGTTCGAAATATCGGTATCGCACAATGTATCGCACCCTTGGGATACAGATACGTATCGGTTATCGCACGGGATATATCGTTTGGATCGCATAGTTTATCGCACTTTTTGGGAAACATGGGGAAACACATGGGAAAATGGTTGAATTTTTTAATGAAACTTTGGGGATTGTTAAAAAGGCCCTTAATACACACTTTTAAATCATAACATCTCAAAAAAAAGATGCACATAATAAATTTCCTTTGTATAGGGTCCTAAGTTATGCGATGTTTAACTGAACTAATGCAACTATATTTAAATTGAATGCATGATATTTATAAATATACATAGTCATGTATGAAAACACAACCAATTCATTGAAAAACAAAATAAGAACTGAAGAAGTAAAATCTGATAAATATACATTTCTTTGATGAGGACTAGTTGTGGTCTAGACCCACATAGAGTTGCGTGGTGGCTCATAATCATCATCTCCATCTCGACGTGGCTGGGCATAGTACCGCTGCTCCACTAATCCACAATATTGTACCCAGGTCATAGAAGAGTGGTACCAGTTAAGATACTCCCTGACATAACGCTGGTACTCATCCTCTCCGAACTGAAATAATATGCCCATTCGTGGGTACTGCGTAATCGTCACAGTCTGTAACTGATATGGATCTGGAAAGGGCAGATATGAAGCTCCTTGGTATCCATATTGTTGGCCATATCCATACTGCTGCTCATATCCTTGCCCATATGCAGAAGTGAACTCTTGACCAGGGTTGAAAAATGATGTGCCGTAACTGCTGGAGTCACTCGTTGCATATCCACTAGGTCCATATCCATGCCCATGCTGTGGCACAGAACTCGAGCTACTCTCCAGTGTTTGTGATCCAAATTCATGTTGTGGCCTGTAGCTCGAGCTCCCCTCCCTCGTCCGTGATCCAAATCTAGAGCCACCTCGCCTGCCATGAACGCTTGTGTCCCTCATGCATTTTGCAAGCAGCTCCTCAAAATCTGAAAGTTTATGAGTCTTCTTTTTCTGCAGTAGCTTTTGACGCGTGTATGTCTTATTGTAAACAAGACGAGGTCGTGGTTCTCCTGGACGAGAACCATGGTCAGTGTCCTGCGTGGAATGATCGAAATTCTCCTCCCCGGTAAAAGGGCTAAGAGGCCTCTTATCCTGACTCCCACCCACGTCACCACCATCATCATCACCATCATCATCATCATCCTTACTGTCATCAGAGTCATCGTCACCCTTATCGCCGCCATCATCATCACCGGACTCATTTCCCGCATCACTCTTTGACTGAGTCTCGGTGTCAGACAATGTTTCCCCACCACGTGTCCCTCGTGATAGTGAATGCCGCGGGCTGCCCTCCGGACTCCTCGTTAATGGGTCGAATGCCTTATCAGGAGACCTCTGTTGCTCCACATGTTTGTCAACATCAATCCCTTGTGTCTCTGCTTCTGCCGCCGCAATATGTGGCTCTGGTCGCCCATCCGAGGTATCTAAGTCATCCGACCTAACCCACTGGTAAACTATGTCATCCTCCGCATCCTTAGATATGCATGCTGTCCGACCGTCATCAGGTCTAGTGGGTCTTCTTGTGCTTTTCTTCTTCCTTCCGAGCGGAGCAACCTCTCTCGTAACTTCATATTGTAGTGACAATACACTAGCTTTTGAAGCCTCTCATACCCTATTCTATTACGTTTATTTGTATGTATGAGGGAGAATGTACTCCAATTCCTTTCACAGGGTGACGAGGACACCGTCTGTGCAAGCACACGGACAGCCAGTCGTTGTAAAACCTCACAGTCAGTCCCATACATGGACCACCATTCGCCTGCGTATCATAAGATTCTTTCATTATCCTAAATTTTTCAAAATAATATAAATGTTAAGTTTACTACAGTGACTCACATGGCATCATGGCATTCCTTGACTTCACCGCAGGGTGACACCCAAACATCCCAATTGCGTCGCGGAATTTAACAATCTGTTGATAGCGTATAACAACTAGAATAAGTATTTAATAATCGAGATGAAGATAAGGATAATGTAAGTGCGGAACATATTTACCTCACTACCAAAGGTATCTTTCCCCGGACTGTCGGGGAATAAGTGATCGTACACCTCATGCACAACCCTCGTTAATGAATTATCTTCGAAGAGGTTCCGACTGTAGTGGTATTTGGGATTTAGGAAATATGCTGAAAACCAACATATACACATCAGTACAACCCTCGCTTATTATTGCATATGGAAAAAAAAATCCATTTAGGTACTTACCAGCCTGATGTAGTGGGTGAGAAAGCGTCCTTTCCCAACGGTCGTCTATTATTGCATGCACCCACTTATATGCATTGGGAGCTTTAACCATGATGGCATCTTTCATTAGTTGTATAGGATACAACGACCCCATCGACGGATTTGTCTCATTGTCCACCATCCTCAACACACATAAATGGGCTCTAGAATACCCACAACACCACGCACTTTATCCCAAAATGTCTTTCCCAGCACCAGCTCCTCAATTCTATAGGTTACTTTCGTCAACCTCCTTTTCCATTCACGTAATCATGAGAGGCGAAAAGCTCTCGTAACCCTTGTTTGTGTTTGAGAAGGCTACTTAAGGCGATATAATTTGTGGCGAATCGCGTCGCTCTGGGGCGCACTATATCCCCACCACACCTCTCGCGCATTGCGGCTAATAACCAGCCGTGGTTGTATACAAAGTTTGTGATGAGTCGTGCATCGGTAATTATAGTCTTCACCGACGGCCTATCCCCGATCCCCTCCAGCATGAGATCGATGCAATGGGCTGCGTAGGGGGTCCAATACATATGATACTTGCTCTGAATATCCTTCCCCGCCTTAACAAATGCACTCCCATTATCCGTAACAAACTGCACAATATTTTTCCTCCCAACATCTTGCATGATGTTGTGCATTAGTTTGTAAATGTAGTTATAATCTTTGATCTTACTACTCGCATCTATACTCTTTAGGAACACCGCCCGTCCCCTGGAATAAACCATAAAATTTATAATCGACATCTTCGTCGGTCCGGTCCAACCGTCACACATGACGGTACAGCCGTACATCTCCCATGACTGCCGATACGAATCAACGTATGTCTTCATTTCTGCATGTTCATCATCCAAGTATTTTCCCATGATCTGTGCGGGTGTAGGCGGCTGCACACCCTCTCCCCCACGCTGCACTTCACTTATCATATTTTTGAAGTGCGGGCTTGCTGCGGCATTTGCGGGGATTTGACCGTATATAAAAAATTTTGCTATAAATTTTCCAACTTTTTTCCTCACATCCCCTCCACTAAACATCTCCTTTATTTTCTTTTGTGTCCCTCCCGCCTCTTTGTACATCCTCGGATCCGAAGGTAGATCCGGCACCCGCATGCTGCTACTCCTGCCCATGCCCCATATTCCTCCTCGCCTCCTTCCCTCCCCTGATCCACCCCTAGCACTCTCCCCTGCTCCACTCCCCCCACCACGCTCATGGATAGACCTCTCAAATCGAGGCCTACTTGTATTCCACCTCCTATCTTGATCCTTCTCCCATCGATCCCGTATGGACTCTTGAATTGCGCGCCTGTATTCGGGATCATCATCATCATTTTCGAGATCCACTGCATCATCCTCACCTGCATATGGTGGTCGCCCCAACTCTTCCCTAATCTCCCTCTCCCGTGCATGTCGTTCATCTTTTGTCTTCACATTTTTTTTCAATATGCTCCTCATCTGTTCTCGCACATCTTGTGGACACTTTGGGCAATCCACAACATTGCGATACCCTCCCGCTAAATGCTCCTTTAAGCGGGTTACCCCACCACTCCTCGATACATGGCCGCATAAATTACAAATACTCCCGAATCGATTATCGGGAATGGGCTGACCGTACCTCCACCCTATATTAGGTTGCCTACCTCCTCTTCCTCCTGACATATTTTCTCTGTAAAATAATATATATAAGTCTTTATCCAAAAAATGAAGCTTACTAAAAAATCATGTGGACCACACGAAGGCAAACGATGTGAATTGAATGTCTACCATGAAACCCTTATTATTGTGAAAAACATTGAAACAGGGGGAGAGAGAGAGAGAGAGAGAGAGAGAGAGAGAGAGAGAGAGGAGAGCAAGATGTGATAGAGGTAGAGTTCTCTACAACACTCAAGTCAATGTGGGCCACCATATTTTAAGTGTAAAACTCACTCCATTCATCATATTCTATATTCACTATCAGGTCTTGAGGTAAAAAATCAGTTACATTTACCACTCAAATGCACCATATCATATGGAATAGTGTGAATGGAATGTCAACCATAAGTTCATGTGTGGGCCACCGTGACTTTATTTAAAATGTCTTTTCATATGGAGAAGGGTTAGAAAATTATCCTCCACTAAGTCGAGATTACTCAGGTACATTTTTCTAAGTGATGTTTTATCATTTTGGGCCAACTGATCTTACACGAAGGCCAATTAATTGTTTTAACGGTGTTTCGCTGCCATCTGTGGTGTGGTCCAGCTGATATTTGGATATGATTCATTTGTTGGATAATGCTCTAATATGATCTCCAAAAATAGATGAACGGTGTAGATATAATAAATACATCACTTTGGGCCCACGTAACTTTGATCTCCTTTGAACCGTCGTGCAACTGGAGCTCAAGGAGCATCAGTGCTCGTCTTTGCACGGACGCGGATTGCGTCCTACCCCTGCCCGTCTCTAGCCCAAAACGGGCAATTCTGTGGGTTGGGCCCACCTTGAACGTATGTGATCTATCCACACCATCCATTCGTTTTTCCATCTAATTTAAGGGGTTGGGCCAAAAATTGAATCATATCTAAAGATCAAGTGTACCATACCACAGGAAACAACAGGGATAATGATATCCACCGTTGAAACCTTGCTAGGCCCAACAATGATGTTTATTTGTCATCCAACAGGAATTTATGTGATTTATCCACACCGTCCATCCATTTTTACAGATAATTTTAGGGGTTGATCTCAAAATTGAAGTAAATACAAAGCTCAAGTGGACCGTTACATAGGAAACAGTGTGGAATAATGATTTCCACGGTTGAAACCTTCCTAGTGTCTAAAGTAGGGCCCACGTGATATGACACCCACCGTTGAAACATTTCTAAGGGCCCACGTGATGTTTTTTAAACCATAAAACCTATTCATAAGGTCACGTAGACGTGGATGAACTTAAAACACAAATATCAGCTTGATCCGAAACTTCTCTGGCCCCAAAGAAGCTTTTAATGGTGGACGTTCAATCCCCACTTTGTGGTCCACTCAAGCCCTGAACCTGCCTCATTTTTTGGTTCACATATTAAAATTTTCTGAAAAAATCGTTGGACGGCAGGATGAAACAGTTACATCACGGTGGGCTCCACAGAGCCCTGCCCGGACGGATTACCGTCCGGGCGGGGGTAGGACGCAATCCGCGTCCCCTGACACCAACCAATAGCTGGTGGTCGGTGCTATGTGGGTCACACCATGATGTATGTGTTTCATCCATGCCATCCATCTGTTTTTACAGATCATTTTACGGTATAAGTCCAAAAATGAGATATATCCAAATCTCAAGTGGACCACATTACAGGAAACAGTGTTAAATGAGGGTAGACCATTAAAAACATTTTGGGGGCCATAAAAGTTTTGGATCAAGCTGATATTTGTTTTTTCTCCTCATCTGGGCCTGTATGACCTAATCAACAGATTGGATGTCAAAAAACAGTATAGTGGGCCATAGGAGGATTTAAATGGTATATCCAATCACATATGTTTTCATGTGGTGTGGTCCACCTGAGATTAATATCCCTCTCATTTTTGAGTTCATTGCAATAAAATGATATTTAAAAATGGATGAACGGAATGGATGAAACACATAAATCATGGTGGGGCCCACAGAGCACTGACCACCAGCCCACGTCCCGCATACGCAATCCGCTTCCAGCGGATTACTGAAGCTACGTCACCAAGTTACGTGGGTCCCACCATGATGTATTTTTTCCATCCACACCGTCCATCCATGTTAACAGATCATTTTAGGGCGTGAACCAAAAAATGAGTCAGATCCAGAGCTCGACTGGACCCCACCACAGAAAACAGTGGAGAGAGTGACGTTCACCATTAAAAATTTCTTGAGGGCCACACAACAGATGATGATATTTATGTATTTTATCCGCTCCGTCCATACCTTTTAACAGATAATTTCAGGGCTTTAGGCCAAACATAAACCATATACAATGTTTAAATGGGCCACACCTTACAAAACAGTTGAATTGAACATCCACCGTTGAAATACCATTTTTGGCCACACCTTACAAAATGTTTTTTGGATCGACCCCTTAATTTATATGGGAAAACATATGGACGGTGTGGATAGACCACATACATTGAAGGTGGGCCCCAACTGAGTTTACTGAGCACGATTGGCACGTGCTCAGCAAATCACACCCGCGCATTCTGTACGCTGAGCGTACTGAGTAAACTCTGTGGGGTTCACCATGCCTATGTATTTTATCCAGTCCGTCCATCTATTTTATTAGATAATTTTATGATATGGGTCCAAAATTGAAGGATATCCAAAGCTCAAATGCACCACACCACATGAAACAGTGTGAATTGAACTTATACCTTTGCAAAATTCTTGAGTGTCACAGAATTTTTGTATTAAGCTTATATTTTTTTTCCCTTCATCCATGTCTTTGTGATATTATTAACAGCTTGGATGACAAATAGACATCATTGTAAGGCCTAGGAAGGTTTCAACGGTGGAAATCATTATTCCCACAGTTTCCTGTCGTATGATCCACTTGAGAGTTGGATATGCTTCAACTTTGGGTTCAACCCCTTAAATGAGCTGAAAAAACGTATGAACGGTGTGGATAAACCACTTATTTTCACGGTGGGCCCAACTGAGTTTACTCAGTACGATAAGAGCGTACTGAGTTACTCAGTACGCAATCCGGAGTCCCAGACCGACCTCTTTTCACCCCTCCCGCGCCCGTCTTCTTCATTTTCTCCATTTCGACGAGCGATTTCCCTCCCCTTCACGCAGCGAAGGCTCCGGATGAGGTATCTCGTCGAATCCGGCCCGATTTCTCGCCGAATCTCCGAGAAATCCGCACCGGCACGCTCCAATCGGCGAAGAAAGAGAAAAAATGAAGAAAATAGGAAGAAATTTTGGAAGAAAGGGGGATACAGGGTACTTACCTGTCGAATGGCCCACCTCCGATCACCGCTACAGGTATTCTCCGATCTCTCTCTCTCTCTCTCATTCAAAAATTTTTGATTTTCAGCAACCCACGACATCGGCTTTTTATTGTTGTGGGTTGTTGGCTACAGTGAGACTCGTGAGTTCCCTGCAAACGCACCCGTGAGTGTCCGTGACTCTGTTTGTCGATTTTCGACAATAATGGAGGCGGAAATACCACGATATCTAAATCGGGGTGGGTTGTATCGGCGATATCGACGATATCGTTGCTGTATCGTAAGATATCGACGATATATCGCACGATATTGACGATATATCGCACGATATCTGGAGTTAAGGTTTTTTTTGTATCTTTCGGGTGTTATCGGCGAAGTATCGTCTCGCATGGGTGCGATACCGATAATATCGGCCGATAGTATCGATATTTCGAACACTGTGTACAATTGTATATACAAAATCAGATAATTAATAATTACATACGTCAATTGTTCACACAAAATAGATTGATCATGCATGTCAATGGTTACAACTTGCACAAATTGATGGATGTATGTAGGCATGGATTCATGGATGAATGGGTGGATTTATGCATGTATGCTTAGATGAATGCAAGTGTACACGCATGCACGTGTACACATGCTCACCAAAATCCCAGGTCATTATGGATAGAGAGGCAACCACTATTTTTTCATGGTTAGTTTTGTCTTAGACCAGATATGTTCTTGTCTTCTATCTTATGCTGACATGTTAGGTGCAGACCTTTACAACTCTTGCCATTTCTTCTAAGACTTTTCTTTATGATGGTGGCCCTTTCTTTTAGCCAATCATCGCAATATTTTTTGGGCATCGCGGTATTCCACCGTCACTTGACCAAACTTGAATTACTTTGTGAACTTAATATGTCAATTTATGCATCGGCCTACAATGTTTGACTTGTATCTTGTAGTCTTAAATTTTTTTTTGGAGGGTACTCTTTTTATTTATTTTGAAAGATGAAGATCTTGTTATGGCCAAAGGCCAAAAAACAAAAGAAGAGCAGACACAAATAAAAACAAAAGAGAAAACCACAAGAAAAGCTTCCTTAGGGATCACACTCCTTGATATTAAGGCCACCTTACAAGAAACCCCCTCACTAGAACTCCTTACATTACAAAAACAATTATTGGTTCTTTCCAACCAAATAGTCTAGAAGACAACCATCATTGCCTATCCTCCATTTCTTCCTACCAAATGAGCCACCCTCTTCACCATGTCACGCCATAAGCAGGTGAGCGCCGAGCTTGGCATCGCCCATCAATCATCGGGCGATCTTAGGATTCGTGACTAGAGAACACGGGAAAAGGAACAATGGATAAACAGTTGATCCACAAATTCCTCAATGCTCAAATTCGAAGGACAACCATTAGGAATGATGAATGATCTTTTGTACAAATTGTCAATGATTAGAATGTTATTCCTTCCTACTAACTAAACGAACACAACAACTTTGGGGGCGCTTCGTACTTCTAGATGAAGGAAATGTAACTCATGACCACAACACCAGGGGGGCAAGCCAACACCAAATAGAGAGACCGCACCGGAAACTCTCCCTTCTTGGAATGGCTCCACACAAGCGATTCCTCTCGAGCAACATGCTCCATACCCTACAACAAGGAAGAAAGAGACTAACTCGGCCACTTGGCATTATTCAAATCCATTCTACAAGGGGCAAGTCAAACTCTCACATTATTCTGAGCAGAGAAGCAACTAGCCACGACAATGCCAGTAATCGGACAAAAATTTGCCAAGGATGGGAAGGAATCTTTGAGGGGAGCACTCCCACACCAAACATCCTCCCAAAAGTGAACTCTGGACCCCTCTCCAATACCGAACCTCAGACCAAAAGCTAGGTTTGGAGCCATCCCAGCCACAAATTTCCAGAGAAAAGAGGCCCGATGCAGAGAAAACTCCCGTGTCCAACATCCCAATGGAGATGTACCATACTTAGCTGCTCAAACTCTCCTCCAAAGACTAGAATTCTCCACCCCAAATCTCCACACCCACCTACCAAGGAGGGTGAATTAACCAGATCCATACATTTAATGCCTGCACCTTGCTCAGCCACATGCTTGCACACTTTGGACCAACTAAGAAAGTGAAATTTCCTTTTGTCTGTATCTCCTTGCCAAATAAAATCTTTCCGTAGCCTATCAATACAATTTAAGACCAATCTAGGACATTTAAAAAGAGGACTAAATGGGGAGATTGGAGAGAGAAGCCTTGATGAGGGTAATTCTACCACCTAGAGAAAGCAATTTACTCTTCCACGGGGATAGCTTTTTCTTCATTCTCTCCAAAACCCTATCCCACAAATTTAATGCAGGTTTGCCCAAACACAAAGGTAGACCTAAGTAAGTCGACGGGAAAGACAACCTGCTTGGCAACCAAAGCCTCAGCAAACTCAGATACCTCAATCTGAGACACAGACCCCAAGCAATTCACTCTTGGCTAAGTTAGTGTTTAGGCCAGAAACTACCTCAAACCACCTGATCGCAATCCTTAAAGAAGCTACCTGAGCATCGAAAGTCTTGCAAAACAGAAGGGTATTATCTGCAAACTGGAGATGGTTAATAGTTTGAGGGAAATTGGCAACCTTGAAACCATGGAATAAACCTTCAACTTGCCCCTTAGATAGCATATGGCTAAGAGACTCGACCACTATCATGAAGAGAAAAGGAGAAAGTGGATCTCTTTGACGGAGAGTTAGCTTTGTGTAGATGCCACTTTTGGTCTTCCTAGAATTTAAGTTGAGACATACATCATTGATATCTAATACGAGACTCCCAACTTTGCATTCCTCTCTCTCTCTCTCTCTCTCTCTTGTTTGCCATTAAAAGAAAAAAGAAAAAAAAAAAATTCTTCCTTGCTTAAAATATTCACATTTTATGTTAACAATGACTTCATTCCTCACCATGTTCCCATCATATTATCCAACCGACGCTTGTTTTCATTCCTTGACCTGAGGCCTTGCGTAGTTATATACCCGACTTTTCAGTTATGGCAAGTAGGGTGATGATTCAGTGATCTAGACCATTTGGTCTGCTGGGCCTCACGATGGATGGACAAAGCCCTGAAAATCTACTTGACAGGAAACTCCTCATTTGTGGTTTCAAATTGATGGTTGAAAAAGAAATGCATCAATTGTCCATGTTCAACTGACAAAATGTCCAAGAGTTTCTGGTACCTTCTAATCTAGGAGAGTTTTCGGGCATGGTCCATCCATCGAGGTATGCAGGAATAATTGCTTAGATTACGGGATCATGGCTCCACTTGTCAGGTCTGTTAATACACACACACACACACATGCACACGCCTACACACTCACACCATGGTGGGATTTCACCACCTATGGATACTCGAACCCTTGACCGGGTGTTGAAAGTTCTGAGAGTCTACCACCCGAGCAAGAGTAAGGATCCCAGGTCTGTTAATATGAGCATTCTGTGTTTAAGGTTTCTTGGAAAGGGTTAAATTCTGTTTGGTTGAGTGTTTTCATGGGGAATGTCTGCAATCTCTTTGTTTAGCACTGGTTGCTGTTTTGGAAAAGTCTGATAATGTTTTTTAAAAGACACTACTGCACAAGTAACACTAGTACAAACACATGAAAGATCCAAGCCATCAATCAAGTGGGCCACATGATGCATGGACCAGCATAATTTTGGGCCATGTCATTTTCATGGTCAGCCACACAATAAGTAACCCATACGTCCCACATGTTGCACATTGGCAAATGTGCAGCGTGTCACCACCTCACTCTATCAAACAAGCCATCAATCAAGCTGGTCGCATAATGGCATTGATTGGCCATACTTTTGGGCCATGACATTCATTGTCATTGTCAGCCACGCTTGATGAACAGCCTAGATCTTCCACACATGTTCTGCATTGGCACATGCAGCAAATTGCTTGATAAATTGCCCACAACATTTTTAGTCACGCACTTGATAAACAACCCATATCTCACACAATTGTTCCACATTTTCAAGGTCTAAGTAAAAGGATAAATATTTTGCAGTTTGGTATTCTAATTTGGAGAACTTTTAGCGCGTAGACCATCAATGGTGAGGGTTGAACAATGGGGGCCTCATTTGTACAAACAAGCAAAAGATGGAGGGAGGGAGGGTAGACAAAAAGAAAAAAAATCGACACATAGTAAAACTGTAAAAGAAAATCATATAAAGGAGGGAGGGAGAGAAAATGAGGAAGAAGAAGAAGAAGAAGAAGAAGAAGAAGAAGAATCCCACATAGTAAAATAAAATTATATAAAGGAGGGAGGGCAGACAGAAAAAAAAACCACACATAGTAAAAAAAAATCATCTCGAGATGTGTCCCTATTTTGGTGTCCAAAATCGGTTCTAAGTTGGATAGGTTGCGGATCAATTTTCTATGGCAAGGGGCGGAGGGTGCTTCTAACTTTCATCCATTAAAATGGGAAGATGTTTGTAAACCCTATGAGGAGGGTGGGGCCGGTATCAAGAATCTTGAGATGATGAACATAGCATGGTTATGCAAATGGTTGTGGAGATTCAGGTCAGAAGAAGAAGCGTTATTGAGGGTCGCAATCGCATCTAAGTATGGTTGTGGGGTTTGGGGCTGGTGCACTAAGAAGACCACCTATAGAGCCTTGACACTGTGGAGAGGAAACCAAGCTTTGACATTGGGGTTTGTATGGGGCTTGGGAATGGGAGGAGGATTCATTTTTGGGAAGATGCTTGGGCGGGTAATGTTCTGTTAAAAGAATTATTCCCTAATATTGCTTGCTTTGTTCCGGATCGAAATATTTTGATTGCACAATGTGTGTCCAACAGTGGTGATTCGAGTGCATGGCCTCCCCCATGCCACGTATTTCTCTCGGAAGAAAAACCAGTTGAATCAGCCATGCTCCTCACCTTCATTCACTTTACAATCCAGTTAGTGTGGAAACTGACAGTTGGTGTGGAGAAAGGAACTGTCAGGACATTTTTCAGTCGGATCTTTTTAAGCTTTGCTCACTAAATCTGAAGTGGAGGGGGAAGCAAAGTATACCAGGTTTGTTTGGTCGCATGCAGCTCTGCCCAAAGTTGCAGCTTTTTGTTGGCTTGCAGGAAGAGGAAGTGTTAACTGTGGATAATCTTCAAAAAAGGGGGATGATTCTCCCTAATGTCTGCTTGTTATGTATGGCTAACCCAGAATCAATCAATCATCTCTTCATCCACTGTCCGCTTGCGTCGAAGATGTGGCATGGAGCCCTTTCTAGATTCAATATCTGTTAGGCTATGCCAAGCTCCTTAGGTGAGTTGCTAATGGCTTGGCATGACGCCTCAGTTGAAAAAGGATCTCAAAGGCCCGTGGCAGTTATGCTTGTTGGCAGGTTTGTGGCAATTTGGGAGGAAAGGAATGGGAGATGTTTCCGCAACATTAGTCACACTTCTGATTGGGTTATAGGAAGATCTTGGGGCTTCATTAGGGAGTGGAGCTGATGTTCTTTGGGCTTTAATGGTCGGGATTTCCTCTTTGTTTGGGTTTGGCTGGTTGTTAAAAATTAAGCAAACAACTTTCTAAAAAAGTTCGAATATTAATAAATTTCTAAAAGAAAATGCACATGGATGTATTGATGCAGGACACATGATTTAATGCTTGCATGCAATGTGGAGATTATGAAAGAGTCCGTAAATTAATTCAATTAACAAAATATGCTAACCTACCAATTAATTAAGAGCAAACAATAAGAAATAAAATCTGATTTAACCTAAATCACATACCCGCATGCTAAGAAATCACATAAATCAATTAAAACTAGGACCGATGGAAGTATATAACTTCCAATTTATCATAGGCACGTTCCACACTCAATGGACAAATTTGTAGGTTTTATGATTAGGGTTATGATGTAGAACGTGTCACAGATACGTTCCTAGCATGGTTGGGCCAAAAGAAGATGGACCGTAAATTGACTATAACTTTTGATCCGGGTATCGTTACGGGGCGCACAAGCTATCAATCTTTACTGAAACGGGCCATCTGAGGTGAACCGACCCACATAGTGGGTCGCATCTGTCCGTTTCGTCAAAAAACACGCGCTTTCAGCTCAAAAATGAATTTTTAGGAAAATTTTACTATTTTTAGTAATTCCGATTTTCGTAATATTTTTAGAGTTTTAGATTTTCTTTCTTTTAGAAATAACTTTTAGTTATACTAGGACTTCTAGAGAAAGTTTATTTGCAATTTTTATTTTTAGAAACTAGGCCTTAAAAGAGTTTTATTAGAATTAGGATTTTTATTAGAGTTAGAATTTTGCTATTTTTGGTAATTACGAATTTTAGTTTATTTTTTCTTTATTAATGGTGTAAGGAGGCACATTAGAGAATTATCAATTATTCATTAATCTATTTTGAATTTATTAGAATTTATTTCTATTTTTCTGCTCTTTTCTCGTGGATTCGAGAAAGTCTCTGTGAGGAGTCCAGAGAAGTTCCGTGGATTCGGAATAGTTATCCTCTTGAGGAAGACGGTGCTCGACCTCACGTCCTCCCCTGCGTCAGTTTGGTATCAAAGCGAGGTTTCTCCTCGGGTCGATGGCTTCTAACGACGGGTCGGGCAATAATCCCATGGGCGGTGCTCCAGGGAATTTACCTTTAACGGCGGCAACTTTTGAAGTAGCGCAACAAGAGAATCGGCAAGTCATGCAAGGGCTGCAGGCTTCTATCGACAGCATAGCAGATCTCTTGGCGGAAAACCTAAGGCAACTCCGTGTTCATGGTGGTGATCACCACACATCAATTGCTGGAATTCGTAATTATACTGATCGTAGGGCGATGCTATCAATGAACCACAGGATGATTCAAGAATTTAAGATGAAAGTCGATCTTCCTAATTTTAATGGCCAACTCTACTTCCAAGACTTCCTCGATTGGTTGCTTGAAGTCGAACGTTTCTTCGACTACATGAACATTGTAGAAGAGAAGAAAGTTAAACTTGTGGCCTACAAGTTGACGGGCAGAGCTTCAGATTGGTGGGAACAACTTCAACTCGAGCGAACGAGACAGATGAAGGCGCCAATTCGCACGTGGTCGCGGATGAAGAAGTTATTGTGCATGCGATTCCTCCCTCGAGATTACGATCAGGTATTATTCCAACAAAACCAAAATTATTATCAGAATAGTCGATCAGTAAAAGGTTATGCAGAAAAATCCTATTATTGGTCCTCGAGAAACGACTTCATCAAAAAGAGTTGCAACAGACCACAAGATTCATCAGTGGCGAACATGTGACCTCTATAGGAATGGGAAACCAACCCAACACTGCTAAAGTAGAGGAACAATATCTCATCACTGAACAGGCCTTTGTTAAACAATATGAGGAAACGGAAAATATATATCCATTAGTTGAAAAGAAAAAATATGTGGAGCCTGTGAATATCTTAGAGGATTTGGAACCAATATCGCAGGAGTTCAAGAGGGTTGTGCTCGATGAACTCCCTAATAAATTACCTCCCATACGAGATATACAAAATCACGTTGATCCCATCTCAGGGGCAAGTCCGCCTAATTGTCCACATTATCAGAAAAAATATGAGATCTTAAAGGCAGATGTGAAGGAACTAATCGATATTAGTGAAGTCAAGGAAAGCATGAGTACATGTATTGTGTCAACTCAAGAGCTTAATGTCAAGTACAAAAAAAGAGCTAATGAACATCGACGTCGGAAGTTATCTCAGACTCATGTGCCAAGTCTCTTGCGTAACTCGAGGACGAGTTTTTTTCAAGTGGAGGAGTCTGATGTAGAACGTGTCACAGATACGTTCCTAGCATGGTTGGGCCAAAAGAAGATGGACCGTAAATTGACTATAACTTTTGATCCGGGTATCGTTACGGGGCGCACAAGCTATCAATCTTTACTGAAACGGGCCATCTGAGGTGAACCGACCCACATAGTGGGTTGCATCTGCCGTTTCGTCAAAAAACACGCGCTTTCAGCTCAAAAACGAATTTTTAGGAAAATTTTACTATTTTTAGTAATTCCGATTTTCGTAATATTTTTAGAGTTTTAGATTTTCTTTCCTTTTAGAAATAATTTTAGTTATACTAGGACTCTTCTAGAGAAAGTTTATTTGCAATTTTTATTTAGAAATTAGGCCTTAAAAGAGTTTTATTAGAATTAGGATTTTTATTAGAGTTAGAATTTTGCTATTTTTGGTAATTACGAATTTTAGTTTATTTTTTCTTTATTAATGGTGTAAGGAGGCACATTAGAGAATTATCAATTATTCATTAATCTATTTTCAATTTATTAGAATTTATTTCTATTTTTCTGCTCTCTTTTCTCGTGGATTCGAGAAAGTCTCTGTGAGGAGTCCAGAGAAGTTCCGTGGATTCGGAATAGTTATCCTCTTGAGGAAGACGGTGCTCGACCTCACGTCTCCCCTGCGTCAGTTTAAACTGACGCAGGGGGAGGACGTGAGGTCGAGCACCGTCTTCCTCAAGAGGATAACTATTCCGAATCCACGGAACTTCTCTGGACTCCTCACAGAGACTTCTCAAATCCACGAGAAAAGAGAGTAGAAAATAGAAAATAAATTCTAAATAAATTCGAAATAGCTTAATTCATAATTCATTCCCTCTAATGTGCCTCCTTACACATTAATAAAGAAAAAATAAACTAAAATTCGTAATTACCAAAAATAGCAAAATTCTAACTCTAATAAAAAATTCTAATTCTAATAAAACTCTTCTAAGGCTTAGTTTCTAAAAATAAAAATTGCAAATAAACTTTCTCTAGAAGAGTCCTAGTATAACTAAAAGTTATTTCTAAAAGGAAAGAAAATCTAAAACTCTAAAAATATTAAAAAATTCGGAATTACTAAAAATAGTAAAAATTTCCAAAAATTCGTTTTTGAGCTGAAAGTGCGTGCTTTCTGACGAAACGGACAGATGCGACCCACGTTGTGGGTCGGTTCACTCGGATGGCCCGTTTCAGTAAAGATTGATAGGTTGTGCGCCCCATAACGATACCCGGATCAAAAGTTATGGTCAATTTACGATCCATCTTCTTTTGGCCCAACCATGCTAGGAATGTATCTGTGACACGTTCTACATCAGACTCCTCACTTGAAAAAAACTCGTCCTCGAGTTACGCAAGAGACTTGGCACATGAGTCTGAGATAACTTCCGACGTCGATGTTCATTAGCTCTTTTATGTACTTGGCATTAAGCTCTTGAGTTGACACAATACATGTACTCATGCTTTCCTTGACTTGACTAATATCGATTAGTTCCTTCACATCTGCCTTCAAGATTTCATATTTTTCTGATAATGTGGGCAATTGGGCGGACTTGCCCCTAAGACGGGATCAACGTCATTTTGTATATCTCGTATGGGAGGTAATTTATTAGAGAGTTCATCGAGCACAACCCTCTTGAACTCCTGCGATACTGGTTCCAAATCCTCTAAGATATTACAGGCTCCATATATTTTTCTTTTCAACTAATGGATATATATTTCCGTTTCCTCATATTGTTTGACAAAGGCCTGTTCAGTGATGAGATATTGCCCTCCACTTTAGAAGTCTTGGGTTGGTTCTCCATTCCTATAGAGGTCACATGTTCGCCACTGATGAATCCTATGGTCTGTTGCAACTCCGTTTTGATGAAATCGTTTCTTGCGGACCAATAATAGGATTTTTCTGCATAACCTTTTACTGATTGACTATCCTGATAATAATTTTGGTTTTGTTGGAATAATACCTGATCGTAATCTCGAGGGAGGAATCGCATGCACAATAACTTCTTCATCCGCGACCACGTGCGGATTGACGCCTTCATCTGTCTCGTCCGCTCAAGTTGAAGTTGTTCCCACCAATCTGAAGCTCTACCCGTCAACTGTAGGCCACAAGTTTAACTTTCTTCTCTTCTACAATGTTCATCGAAGTAGAAGAAGAAACGTTCGACTTCAAGCAACCAATCGAGGAAGTCTTGGAAGTAGAGTTGTCCATTAAAATTAGGAAGATCGACTTTCATCTTAAATTCTTGAATCATCCTGTGGTTCATTGATAGCATCGTCCTACGATCAGTATAATTACGAATTCCAGCAATTGAGGTGGTGGATCACCACCATGAACACGGAGTTGCCTTAGGTTTTCCGCCAAGAGATCCGCTATGCTGTCGATGGAAGCCTGCAGCCCTTGCATGACTTGCCGATTCTCTTGTTGCGCTACTTCAAAGTTGCCGCCGTTAAAGGTAAATTCCCTGGAGCACCGCCCATGGGATTGTTGCCCGACCCTCGTTAGAAGCTATCGATTCGAGGAGAAACCTCGCTTTGATACCAAACTGACGCAGGGGAGAACGTGAGGTCGAGCACCGTCTTCCTCAAGAGGATAACTATTCCGAATCCACGGAACTTCTCTGGACTCCTCACAGAGACTTCTAGAATCCACGAGAAAAGAGAGCAGAAATAGAAAATAAATTCTAAATAATTCGAATAGCTTAATTCATAATTGATCATTTTCTAAGCGTCTCCTTACACCATTAATAAAGAAAAAAAAAACTAAAATTCGTAATTACCAAAAATAGAAAAATTCTAACTCTAATAAAAATCCTAATTCTAATAAAACTCTTCTAAGGTCTAATTCTAAAAATAAAAATTGCAAATAAACTTTCTCTAGAAGGTCCTAGTATAACTAAAAGTTATTTCCAAAAGGAAAGAAAATCTAAAACTCTAAAAATATTTTAAAAATTCGGAATTACTAAAAATAGTAAAAATTTTCCTAAAAATTCATTTTTGAGCTGAAAGCGCGCGCTTTCTGACGAAACGGACAGACGCGACCCACTTTGTGGGTCGGTTCATCTCGGATGACCCGTTTCAGTAAAGATTGATAGGTTGTGCTCCCCGTAACGATACCCGGATCAAAAGTTATGGTCAATTTACGGTCCATCTTCTTTTGGCCCAACCATGCTAGGAACGTATCTATGACACGTTCTACATCAGGTTAGGAAGGGAAAAAATCTGAAATATGGAGAATTAGGGTTCATGGGAATTGAGGATTTTGGAATTAGGGTTTTTAGAAATTGGAAAAAATAAGAAGTGGAAGATTTAGGGTTTAGAAGGTTGTAATAAGAGGGAAAAGAAGAAGATAAGAGAAGAAGAGAATACCTTTGAAGAAGAGGAAGATGAAGGATATACCTTGGAATCCACCACTAAACAAGCTTCTACCCTCCTACAATTTAATTGGAAGGGAGGGTTTTTATTTATTTATTTATTTATTTTTTATTTTAATAAAAAAAACTCTAGAAAATAAGGAGGAAAATTCCTTCACACGAGAGGTCCACTCTTTTTTTTTTTTTTCTTCTTCTTCTCAATAACACCATTAGAGTTGGAACTCTACCCCCTTTGTGTTTTTATTATTAAAAATTCGAAATTAAATCCAGCATAATTACAAATATGCCACTCACTTAAGTGAAGTGACCCATTATCCAAAATAAGAAAACTAAAACATATATTATCATTTTCAACCATCAAATAACTCCTAAAAATAACAAAAAACATAAAGAAAGCAAGATTAAAGTCCAAGGGGCCCAGATCTAAAAGATCTGGTGGCCCGATAGCCTGATCGACAAGATCTAACGGTCGGATCGACACAAAATAGAAATCCTATGACTAAAATGATCTCCTAAGCAGCCCACATGCATCATCCCAAGGTGGGGTCTTTCTGATGCACGTCCAATGCATGTGGGGTCTTCAAAATGGCCCAGCGGGCCCTATATGGAACTCGCACCCATCTACAAAGAAAGCTGCGCTGATGTGAGTGGTCGTCTTCGTCTCTGGTACATCCGAGTAGGTCCTCTGATGTCCCCATCATGTATATATCACATGCATGTTATTTCTTTTTCAACAAAAAAAACTGATTTCCAGGAAGATCTCTCTTTGCTTCAGACGTTTGGGTTGGGATTTGATTGCATCAATTCACCCCGACTTGAAAGAACTCAGCTCCATTGATTTCAGCAGATTTTTATTTTTATTTTTTTTGCCTAGGCTTTGGTAGAGTTTTGGTGAATCAGATATGATATATTTGTTCAACATAAGGTGGCTATTGGTTTTTCTTTTAGATTTTCATTCGCTTGAGAATAGCAAAAGATACCATGAGTAATGATCAAATGACACTGTTCTCAATAGGAAGTAGTCGACATTATCATCCCGGGTTACAAATTACCATGATCACAACTAACTACTTGATCTAAAAGCTCGAACTGATAGAGTGTGGCAAATCAATCCCTTTATCTCATAGCCCAGGTCAGGCCCTCGGCCAAACCCACCTCGCGGGCCTCACTTCACATGGGCCCACTTCACATGGGTCTCGCCTCACACGAGCCACCCGCTTCATACGGGCCATCCACCCCGAGTGTGCCCCTGCTTCAAACAGGCCACCTCACTCGAGCCCAGTGTGAAAATGTCCCTTCATTAATCACCCTCAGTGAGGAGTCTTGAGCATGAGACCTTCCGCTTTGATATCAAATTTGATGTAGGACCGATGTATGACGCTAAACCATAAGTAGAGATCAGTCAGCAAATTAAGTTAATTAATTAAAAGTCATAAGCATGCTAAAATCATCACACATCTCATGATCTTAAGAAGAAATTATGAAGAGTTCAAGCCTAAATTAGCAAGCGACATCCTGCATGAACAATAAATACGAGAAACAAGGATCTAATGGATGTAGGGACATCCAAATAGTATAGGGATAAGTCTATTTTAAGAGGGAAAACCTAATACTATCTAGGGCTTACTAGATTTAGATATAGGTAACGCTAGAGTGAGGGATATTTTTGGAAAAGATGAAATTGGGTGAATTGGTTAAGGGGATTGATGGACTTAGGTATTAGTAAAGGGGAATTAGGGTTTTAGATAAGGGGAAATTAGGGATTTGGGTCAATTAGGTAAATTAGAGATCCAGGGTTTGGGAATTTGGGGAAATTGAGAGATTTGAGAATCTAGGGTTAAGGTTTAGGGTGAGGGGTGATAGAGTTTTGATGGGGAATCAAAGGGATGTAAGCGGAAAGAGAAGATGGGCCATACGGCCAGGCCTATGAGTTCACACGTGCGGCCGTACGGTTACACTTGTGGGCTAGATGGGTTTGGGTTTTGGGGTTCTAATGTTCGAGTTATGGAGAAAGGTGTAAAAGAGAAGAAAGAAAAAGGTTCCAATGGATTCCGGAGAAGGGGAAAAGAAGAAAAGAAAATCGAAGAAATACCTTGATTGTTGATGAATATATGCAAGTATGGGAATAAGAGGAAGCTTTGCACTTCCATTGATAAAGATAGGTCTCGCACCAATCTTCCTTCCAAATCACATGGAAAACATCCTCACATCACATGAAGATTAGAGAGTAAGAGAACCCCCCCCCCCCCCCCCCCCCCCCCCCCCCCAAAAAAAAAAAAAAAGGTCTCAGAAACTTTTCCAAATTACAATAAAGTCCTATCTCCTTTACTTTAATCAAAATAACCCTACTATAAACAAAACACATAATACCCTTTATAAATAGTTCAAAAAGCATAAATCAAGCTGAAAAATAAACCCTAAGACAATTGTAAGCCTATGTATCATCCATCAGGCCACACAAGTGGCCATGGTCATGATCTGATGGTGATGATGGTCTTGATTGCGATTCTGATGGTCATAATGAGACGACGATGGAAATCAACAGTACGATGCTCCTCTGGAAGATGTCATGAGGATCTAGGCCCACTAGTGGGCCCCTTGTATGGGTTGTCCATCCACAAGGACACTGGTGCTCTCCTCCTCACCGCATACACTCGAATGAGTGTGTGGATGTTCTCATCAAAAATGCTATGAAAGAAATTATTTGAATTGATCCTAATATGCTAAGATGTATATCGGTCATCATCATCATCATCAGAACCCTTATCCTAACTAATTGGCAGCTAAGATGTATATGGGTAGCAAGCAAAAGCTAGGGTTGTAGCCAGAAAGAAAGAAGAGCTCATGTAGATGATCCATTCCATGATGGCTAGGAAAGAGACAATCCGATAGTGATGCCATGGCCTCTTCACTCCATGCAGCCTAACATCAGTCATGAAATGCAAAAGAATATGGGACATTGTTGTAAGAACATTTTCCCAATGAGACGATTTACTATGTGTTTAGCGGTGTTTAGCGACACCATGAAATAAACAATATGCGAATGGCTTTAGGAGAATAATTCTCTTCAATGAGACAAAATTGTTGTAGGTACCGCAGTTTTGATAGTTTATGTTGATGATGTTGTTCTAACAAGGGAAATCCCAAAGACGTTGAAAAAGTAAAATCATATTTGAGAGTGTTAGCCATTAAAGATCTTGGAGCTTTGAAGTTTGAAGTTGCCAGACCAGAGCAAGGCATGTTCATTTCTCAAAGCAAGTACTTCCTTGATGTTCTTGCTCATGCTGGCATGTCATGTGCAAAACTTGTTTTTTTTTTTTTTTTCTTTGATGACAACAGGGTGTCACCGCCCCATATTAAGGCAAGACTAATCCCTATAGATGCACGCAATCACCTACAAACCGCCATGTGGAAAACTTGTTGAGTCACCTATTGAAGTAAATCATCACTTGCATAAGAACAAGTCTGAAACTTAGTGATCTGGATCGGCATCTTGTTGGAAGACTATTTACTGGACCATCACGCTGCTAGATATTGCTTATGCGCTGAGCTAGTTTATACATGCTCCTCATGCTCACCACCTGGAGGTTGTGTATCATATTCTTCTATATCTATAGTCTTCTCCAAGGGAATGATTGTCGTACTCCAATCCATGGTCATTTGAATGCGAGCGGATGTTGTGATGCTGATTGGGTAGGGTCATCAGATAATAGATGATCTACTAGTTTGTAATGCGCATTTGTAGGAGGAAAAATGGTAAAATGGAAAAGCAAAAAGTTAAGAATGGTTGCTCGGTTGTCGGCTGAAGCAGATTACTGAGTAATGGCTAATACACCTTGTGAGCTCACATGGTTGGATTCTCTTCTTCTTGAAATGGGCTTTGATATTGGTACTCTACTTCCTTCTTCATGTTGACGGTGATGCTGCCATCCATATTGCAAATAATCTGTCTTCTATGAAAGGACTAAGCATAATCAGGCCTTCACTTTGAATATGCTGTTTGTGCATTCTAACAATCAATTGGTTGACATCTTCACAAAGACTACCGCTTGTTAGAGTTGGACACGAACCCAGCTAGCTCGGTTAACTCGCTCGACTCGGCTCAGCCCGAAAGCTGGGTTCGGGCTGAGCTGAGCTGTTTAATTGAGCTAGAAAAAGTTTCGAGCTGAGCTCGACTCGACTCAGCTTGAAGCTCGGCCCCAACTCAGCTTGGCTCGGCTCAATTTATATACCTGATATATACACACACACACACACGCACACACACACACATACATACATATACATGCATATCGGTTAACTTGCTTGACTCGGCTCAGATAAGCTTGAACTTGAGCTTGACCCAAATTGCTGACCGAACTGAGCCAAGCTGGCCAGTACAGCTCGAGGACCGACCGAGCCGAGCCGAATTTGAGCCGAGGTAAGCTGCTGGCCGAACCAATTCGAGCTTGGCACAACTCGGCTCGGTGTCCAGCTATACCGGTTGTCCTGGTATCAAAGATATCTTAGGCAAGCTAGGCACATGTTAGATGTACTTATGTGGTATGCTATATCTTTTATGGTCCAGATTTATGTTATAAATAAGATGTTAAGAGGGGGGAGATTGAGCTTGTCCTTCTTTCTTTTCCTTCTCCTCTTTCATTCCTTTTCTTCTCTAATGCCATTGATTTGGCAGTTTGAATAATTGGAATGAACTCTTAACCTTTCCTCAAAAATTTCTTTTCTCATTTGAGCATGATTTTAGTCCTTATTCTTTTAGATGCTTGTTTGAAATTCCTGCATTAGCTTATGACTGTTGGGTTTTATTAATTTCAGACAAGAACATAAATAGCATGAGCAACAAAGTGGCTGAAGCTGATACTCCCAATGCGAACGTGAAAGATGCTCCCAGCCAAGATGCAAATGCCTTGAAAAATCCAACAGAAGTTAACATGTGGCCCACCATTGGAAAAGACGATGTCAACCAATATGGTGCTACTGTAAACGAGAACACTAAAGGTGATGTGAACATGGAAGCAACCATAACAGCTGATGATGTTATACGGGCTGGTGGCTTTGGAGCTACGGATGATATAAGCAGCCTCCTTCCTGTTGCAGTTGATTCTACTGATTTTGAGGCTTCTCTCCGTGATGCCCGTGATTTCGAAGAACCTCAGGGGGAAATATCCCGACCAGGTCTTGGCTGGTCAGAAGTTACGGAATCAGAAGACCGTTAATTTGAATAGTTGTTGTTAGTGGGCCATGGTAGTTGTTACTGACTGTTATAGACTGACAGGAGAACCATAGGCAGATCCTATAGTTTGTGACAAGTGGCTTCTCGTAATTGTGTTACAACCTTGGTACAAGGTATGCTTTTGAAATACTACAGACGAGAATGTTCATTAGTTTAATGCTGCATAGTCCCAACATCCATATATTTAATATAACTTGTTTGAGAAATGCTCCAGTGTTCTCAGAGCACTACTCCTAGTTCCATTGGGACACTTACACAGTTCAATCCATTGATCTAGACTGTTCATTAGGTCTAACACATATTTCATGGGATATCGTGAAACATCACACTAATCTGACAAATGCTAACCATTTGATCAATGGTCTTAAACACAGACAGTCAAGATCATTTACACAAAAATAGGCCCAATAAAAATTTTAATCCATCTATTCATTAACGATCATCATGGATTGCTTATGACTCTAAAGAATGACTTTTGTTAGGCAATCATAGCTAGAGCTGTACACGAGCAGAGTTAGCTCGGTAACTCGCTCGACTCGGCTCGAAAAAGCTCGATTTGACTCGGCTTGAAGTGAGTTCGAGCCGAGCACGAGCTGATTTTTGGTGCTCGAAATGAGTTCGAGCCGAGCACGAGCTCGACCCAGCTCGACTCAGCTCGACTCGAATACTACTCGAACTCGGCTCGACTCGGTATAGGGTATATATACCCTTCCAAACACAAAAAACCCTGCCCCTCTTCAAATCTACCCCGCTCGGCACCCAACCCTAACCCTCTCTCCCTATTTCCTCCCTCTATTCAGTTCCACCCTCTCTGTCAGTCCAGCGGCCGGCGAAGCTCGTCCGTCCTCCTTTCTCTCTCTCTACTCTCGACCTCATCCTCCCTTACCTACCCGCACGGCCGCACCGACGCACGCCCTCTCTGTCAGTCCGGCCGGCGAGTCTCTCTCTCTCTCTCTCTCTCTCTCTCTCTCTCTCTCTCTCTCTCTCTCTCTCCCTCTACTCTCTCCCTCAGCCTTCCTTAACCCCCCTCTCTCTCTACTCTCTCCCTCGGCCTTACCCGCATGACCGCCCCTGTCGCCCGCCCTTGCGGCCCTGCCAGCCCCTCCTCGATCGCCCCTGCCAGCCACCAGTCCGGTCGCCCCAATCCATTCCGGTAAGTGTTCACTGTTCATATTAATCCCCCCCCCCCCCCCTTTTTTTTCTTTTTTGTTTGGATTTTAATTTATGCAATAGTTCTGATTTTTCACTTTCATTTGATTGAATCTGAAATGGGGTTATATATATATATATATATATATATATATATATATATATATATATATATATATATATATATATAATATATATATATATATGGGTGATGGATTGCTTAAACGGGCTATACAAACGTCATGCACAGCAATATTACTCGAACTTGAACTCGACTCGAAAACTTGGCTCGAAATCTGCTCGAACTCGGCTCGAACTCGGACGAGCCAAGCACGAGCTGCTGTTCTGAGCTCAAAGGCCGGGCCGAGCCGAGCACGAGCTGGGACTCGAGCAGTCTGAGCCGAGCACGAGCTGGGCAATACTCGGCTCGGCTCGGCTCGGCTCGTGTACTCCTCTAATCATAGCCATTCCATCCATGGCTTGGAAATAGGATGACTAAGAAATTGAGGACACATTAGGGATGGATTAAATCAGCTGATCAGTGTGATTGTTGCATGGTAGCCCATAACCTGTGTTCTTGACCTAATGGACAATTCAGATCGACCGATTGGAAGGTCCAAGTGAACTGATACAACTAGGAGCACTATAAGTTACAGTGCTCTGAGAGCCCTTGAGCATTTCTCAACTTGTTTGGATTTTGCCAAGTATATTTGTTTAGAGAAAGGATCTGCTGTGATAACTTATATCCATGTTGGTTATCTTGCACCCCATCTCAATACACATGATGGATGTGGGCACTGAACCATTCATCTATTTGGCCCTGCTGTGGACGTCAAAATTGCACCTGTCGGGTGATCCCAGTCACTGTTTGGAGGACCTCTAACAAATTACAAATGAATAAGAATCCAAGCAGAATTCAACATTTAATGGGCAAAAGTGTAATATTGGAAGATATGATCATCCAACCAATGTGGGGTTTTGACTCTTTGGCATATGGCCAATCTATGGTAGGGCCCAGCAGATGAACGGTCCCGATCTCTTGCATGTTTGCCAATTGTTAAGGAGATAGAATGCTTATAACTAAATTAGATATTAGCCCTCAACAGTTTGTGCTTTCCTATCTTGTTATGATGAGATTACTACATCTTCAATTCCTGGTTCATCTCATTCTTTAGGAATGAAATCTGCATGCATGCAATACTGTTGTATCTACTCTATCAGACATTTGAGGAAATCAAATTCTAGTTTTTTATATACAAACTTGCAACAAGCATCCTTTTCGTGGGTGGATGTCATCTCATCTTATTTACAAGTTGTTTTCTTCATTCATATTTCGGTGATCTGATAATAACCATCTGATGAAAGGACGAGCAACCTTCGTGTTATGGGCTCGTATCGTCCTGCGGTCTTGAGAAAATATGAATTTGATTATTATTATTATTATTGATTTACTCTATGTAAGCCTTTTTTTGGCTTTCTTTGTATGTCACGAAGGCCTTCTGTATATTGAACAATGATCTGCTATGATTTTTTCTACTACCACTACAAGATTGATATCACGTCAGCATCGCGGTAAGGGTATTCTCTTTGGAAGATTCTCTGGCCAGGAGCAAGTATCGCGAAAGGGTCATACATGGATTTTCTCTGGACAAATGCTTCCCACTGGGGGCCGAAGTGGGCCCGCCACTCTTCCTGTGTGGTGTAATGTGGGAGATATTGCTTCATACCAATGCTGGCTGTCGCGCAGAAGTCTAGAATTCTTTTGTTCTGGTCTAAAAGATGTTCTAAACTGTCGGGGCGAGAAGAAGACGGCAATGCTGAGGAAAGAAATGCCACCAGGTAGAAAACATCTTCACCTGGAGTAACCACCGATGTTCTGTTGTCCCACCTGGAGTAAAACCATCAGTTGAAACTTACAAAATTCAGTACTTTCAGGGATGAAAATATCTTGGAGACCTGCTAATGAAGACCTGAATGAGTGAGCTTGAGATGGGGCCTTGCAGCACTGTCAGGTGGGCCCATTATGAAAATTTCCTTGCCTCAAAAATCAGGATGGTCCACCCATCAGGTGGGTTACATATGTAAAAGAAGTCCAATGATTCATATTCAATCTACATGTGTGGTCCACCCAATGAATGAGCCACTCTGATTTATAGGTCTGGGCATCTTCTTGGTGGCCCCGCCTGATGAATGATCTCGCTGCCTCAGTATCTTTGCCTAAATGGTGTGACAGAATGAGCAGTTGGATTTATACTTGGATTTGTTAAGTGGGTAGATGAGGATGGGGCCATTGCTGCTGTCTGTCAGAATGTTGCCGAAGACTTCTTTAGCAAAATCATGGATTCTGGTTCTTGGGATGAGAAGATTGAGCCATGGGTGGGGAACTTCCCACAGCCCTTTTGATCTGAGCTTCATTTCGGAAACATGTACTCTGTCGAGGAATTCAAGGTACGGTACCTCTGACATGAACAGCATTGATGGTATGTAGCTCAACCGAGACAAGAGGCTCTTGACTTCCTGCAACCAGGAATAGCAAAAAGAAGAGAAGAAATTAGAATTTGGTCCCTCGGTTTTCAAGCCCATATCACACGTGCTTCCGAAGGCATTATTGTGGGGCCATTCAGATGGTTCACCTGGTTCACGGTGTTTGTCTCATCCGGGTTGAAGTTCTTGGTCAGTTCTAGACAAAAGAGAGTACGACCATCTGATCTAAACTGGCTGGCTTGAAGTGGGTCTTGTGGGTTGAACGAGGATCTCCAGTTATTCAAAAGGCCTGTCCTGTTTATTATCACGAAGCCTTCAATGTAGTCGAAAGTCTTCTCGGCAGATACCAACAGCTCCTGGTCCTTGGTGAAGACGGAAAAGTCAGAGTATAAGACTCTTATCCATTTCACCTGTTGAAAACATGGTTATGTCGTTAAAATGGAATGAGTCTCTTCAATCTTTTTCATATTCATTTCAGGAGAAGGAATTCAGTTTTACCATCTTGGGTGCTGGCTCGAGGGCAATTCTAGCTCGGGTGATGATCCCAAACTGGCCCAATCCTCCGAGAACAGCGTGAAAGAGATCGGCATTCTGCTTCTCTGAACAGGTAACTACATCTCCTTTACCTGCATTCACAAATCACAATGTCAGTCATTCATTTTCTGTTTCACAT
This sequence comes from Magnolia officinalis, assembly GCA_021015155.1. Classification (NCBI taxonomy): domain Eukaryota; kingdom Viridiplantae; phylum Streptophyta; class Magnoliopsida; order Magnoliales; family Magnoliaceae; genus Magnolia; species Magnolia officinalis. The sequence continues at coordinate 71,162,225 of JAJHSJ010000009.1, read as the reverse complement.
GTTTCAGTAGATAAACAATAAATAGTTTTGCTTGCATTGCTCTCCTATTGTTGCTTGCCTCTTGTGTGTTGCCATGTTGTCACTGCAACCGTTCATCTTGTTGGGCCCATCATGGACAGGTTACATAGCAAAAATATCACTGATCAGAGATCTTCACCATAAACAACTGTCCACCATGATATCTGATCAGTGGGATTTTGCCACATCATGCGTGCATGTTGGGCCAAAGTGGTCTGTCTGACCTCATTGGCAACACACGTGGGCCAGCAAATGCTAGCAAAAGCCAACTATATAAGTTCTCGCACGAACGGACCAGTGACAATCTCCAGCTGGTGGACATTACTGATCTGGGGTCCATGCCGGAAGGCCTGCCCGCTGATTCCTGCATTGGACAATGTGCCACCGACAGTGAGATGGAGATAGTCAGTCCACGACTTGGGTGCAAGCCCATATTTTAGACTTTCATGCAGTATGTTTATCCACAGCTCCCCTCCGGAGACATCCACGTAAGGGACTTTCCCGATGTGAATCCTCATATCTGGCCCCTGCAGCGACTCCATATCGACAACCACTCCACCGGGGGCATGTGACTGGCCTTGGAGCGAGTGACCGTGGCCCCTGGCAGCAACTTTAAGCTTCGAACCTGGACCCATTTGGAAAACATGCTTTATCGTGGCTGCTATGTCGGAAACCGACTTGGGTTGTAGGATTGCAGACGGGACTGACTGGTGCTGGTTGCCGAAGTCTTTGGAGACACGATGAAGATCGTAGAAGCTGAAATGCCCATCAAGACTCAGCGAATTCAGCCACGATGGCACGTCGAGGTCTGTGGCAGAGGTGGCGGTGGAGGGGAGGTTGGACCCAAGGTTGATATTGGCAGTGATACCACTCAAGAACAAGACCATGAATATTCTAAGGAATATAGTGTTGTTTTGCCTAAGAAAACAAATGGTTGGTGTTCTCATTTTCTTTTTCTTGCTTTAGAGAGAGAGAGAGAGAGAGAGAGAGAGAGAGTTTTGCTTTTTGTTTCTTGTGTGAAGCAAAAGCAAAAGGAGAGGCGTGTAGAAGAGCAGAGGAGGGAAGAGGGAATGAAGAGAATTTAAAGGGGAGATTTGGGGTGGGGCAGTCAACCCATCTGTGTTCTGGGAGTCCGTATTAAGACTGACTACTGGTTGGATGGTGGAGTCTCTCGTGGAATTTTTTTTTTATATTATTTATTTGTGGGTTTTGTTGATGGGGGTATGTGTCAGCTTGGGAGAAAAAAGTTCATGGGAGATTGACATCCATATCCGCCACCCTTAATGTCCACACTTGCAAGTGCACATAGGCATCAACGGCTTTCAGGACCATAAGGACATGTTAGTAATTTTGGGAAGAAGGCAACGTTTGTGTGGACAATGACAAATAGGCCCATGGCTTTTCCAATGAAAGACGGGTGCATCCCTTTTCAGATGCCGTTTTTAGCTTGTGAGAGCAGGTGGGTGAGTATCAGTTTGACAGGTTGGGGCCCCACACACATTTTGGGCGGGGGATAGCTGGATTTGGTGGGCCCTAGTCGCACGTGATCTTCAGTGCAAGCACATGATCGTCAGTGTGAAGCGTTTGTGACCCATCCTTTTCATTGTAGGGGCCGGGTTCGGTACTCTTTGAAGGGCTTAACCAAGAAGAGAAGTGGACAGCAGTATGACAGCTTTTGAATGACTGTTGAAACCATAGCCCCCCCCCCCCCCCCCCCCATGATTGTAAGCATCGTCCGAGTTGACTCACCCCCGGCTCCGGCAAGTCCTGACTCGATTTGGGATTGGATGAGTCAGTCCGAGTTGCGGGGTCTTTTGGAAAATGACCATTTTGCCCTCTTCCATCATTGAGTGGCTGATGTTGGAGTTCTTTCTTGGGTAACTATAGCTTGTGATTCGGCCTTGTGTGAAAGGAGGAAAAGAACAGCTTTCTTGGATTTTAATCATGCTGAGTGTAGGAGCTGATATTATATTAGAGAAAGTGCCATTGTGGTGTGGCACACCGGCTAGTTTATCTGGTGGGGCCAGTAGCAAACGTGTCCTAGCCCAAAATTAGGCTGCTCCACCCATTTTGAGAAGTGCCATGATGCTGTGGCACATGTGCCATGCTGGCGCTAACACGTATGAGATCTGGAAAATTCATTAGGTGTGGCTGGCTACACTTTCTAGATGTGTGCTACACTATAGAAATGGAAAAAAAAAGAGGATGGATCGGATAAGATGATCGACGGTCTATATTCAGCATAAACAGCATGCCTCTGATCAGTCGTCCAGCTTGATGTGTGGCCAGAGTTTAGCATGTGTGCTCAGAATAACTTCTTAGTTCTCTGTGTGAATTATGTGAATAACAGTAGCAATTACCATTAGGGAGTTGTTTGATACTCTGGCAATGTATAACACTTGATACACTGGGGTTTAGAACTTGTGCACTTCGAATATGTTTACTAAAATTAAACTGATTCATGAATATTGTCAGTTGAAATAATACCATTGGATATTTTTCACTTTTAACCATCCAATAAATGAGAAATGCTCCTAGTTGCATTTGGACACTTGGATAATCCACTCTACTTATCTAGGCTGTTCATCTGGTCTAGCACTGTTAGTTATACTGTTCCTAGTTGCATTTGGACATTTAGATAATCCACTCCACTGATCTAGACTGTTCATCTCATCAAGTGCAAATTTCATGGGCCAACCTGCGGGAATATCTATCAGTCTGGTTTTCAGATTATCAAATTAGCATTATCTTTTTTTTTTTGAGTTATTCGTATTCCACTTAATTAATTTCCATGAAATTTTCTTAGTGCTTGTGTATCATCCATCATGCTTCGCCGGAGTATAAAAGTTTCTCTTAGATCCTCAACTGTATACACATTTAAAAAAAAAAAAAAAAAAATTATTAATTTGTATTCTGTCGGAAAGGCGTCTCATGGGACGCACTGCTTCGTGCATCATTTTTTAATTAATTTTTTCTTGAGTTTTATTTGAGTAATGATTTGAAGATCCAATGGGCTGTGTTGATCGACACGCCGCTAATCTTTTTAATAAAAGAAGATTAAAATACTAACCCACTCATCGGTTGAAACCAAATCCTGCCTTCATGTCTTCTAGAAGGAGACCACAAGGAAAAGGAGAAATTAGGCCTGGATGAACTAATGCTTCAAAACATTTTCATAAAAAACTCTCATTGTATCATGCCATTGGCTCGATGGGCCACGGCGCCATCAATGGGATTGCAACAACTGGCGGCTGACAAAGGTCTTTGGTCGGTCGTCGCGGCCGCCACGTTACGATCAACGTCATCGGCCACGCCACCACCACCACCACCATGCCATGTGGACTAAAGAAATGATGTGTTTGAGAGTGGGTGGGCCACCAAAAAAAAAAATGTGAGGAGGGAAATTATAAATTACCCCCCTCTTATCTTGTCTCCTAATCTTGATACATTCCACTCCTATCATGTCTCCTTGTCCCTACCCAACACCAAAGGAGCCACTCCAATCAGCTTACTACCTTGTTTTTGTGATTCCATTCTCATTGGAAATGCTTTTACTTGTTTGTTTATGGTGAGGATTAAATCTTTAATGGGATAATATCTGGCTGTGTAATTGTGTTGGAGATTGCTTATATTGACATGGGTCCACTTTACAATTTGGGTCTTTTGTTTGGGCCTTTCATAGGTTGCTCATCCTTCTAAAAGATCACTTTTATTGGCCAATCCTGACCATCCCATCCATGGCCTGGAAGATGGATGGTCAGGAAAAGGAAGGCTGATTTCTAGGTCGATTGGATCATCCAATCTGTGTGAATTTTGTGTTGTGGTACATGATAGATGTACTGGACTTAATGGACAATCTGGATTTGATCAATTTGACTGTTCGACGGTCCCGATGCAAGTAGGAGCACGGTAAATTATATTGCTCTGAAAGCACGGGATCATCTCTCTATGTGGGGAAACCTTCCCATGCATCAAGTTGCATTTGGTCTTTTTGGCAACTGACCATTCATCAGGTCTGGTCCACTCTTTCTTCACCACTCTGGAAAAATCACAGCAATCAGGTGGTCCTCAACACACCCTTGACTGGAACTATATTCTATGCATGATCATATCCATCCATCGTTCATGTCACGAGTGGACTGTTTAGATCACCTGATCAGTACCATGCCTAAGAAGAGAGGACTGGATGTAACGGACGGTCTAGATTGATGATGTAGATGCCGGCGGGTCCAAATGCAAGTAGGTGCATGTATAGGTTCCTATACACTCAAGGCCACTGGATCATTTCTCTCTGGAGTTAATAACTTTCTACTGCGATTATTTATAATGGAACGGATTAGGAGCCTTGTAAAAAGGAATATTAGAGGTTTGAGGGTACATTTGTAATTGTTCATGTGGACCATGGGAATGTAATTACCGTACATGTGCACATTTTAACTTTACACGTGTCCTGTACGAATCTCAATCTGAACCGTCCAACTTAATATCTTTATTATAGATTCACTTACATTGAAGAAAACATAAGGAACAAGTGATCTGATCTTTGGATCGACCTGATATTAATCAAATCAACGATCAAAATCAAAAAAATATTCGATGGTTAGTGGGGAGAAATAGGATATTGGGATTCTTCAATGTATCTGAATCTGTTGTCTGTACAATCTTTCTCAAGGCCCATTATTTGGGCAGTTTGAATTACGGGGCACATACGCCACGTGTTAAAATGCTTATGGAGGTGTATGAATGGCCAAAATCTACTAACCACTAATGCTGCGGTTGGTGGTGTCGCTTGTGGGAAGTGGGATTGCCAAAAACACACACCCACATTTTCTAATTTCCAGTAATACATTAGTACAATTTGTATGACCAAAAGTAGAATGGATGAGCTTATTTGGTAGGGAGTGAGATTTCATGGGCGTTTGTTTTTTCTGTCAGGGCATGTTTGGATTCTTGGAAAGTATACAAAAGAAAATAATGGTTATCTGGAAATTTTATTGGGCTTTTTGGATGCGAGTAAATGGAGGTAAATGACATTCAGGGTGTGCATGGATAAGTGTAAATATGCATGAAAATGAAATTAAATTGGAACAAATAGGCATATAAATAAAAGTGTCTCACTCGAAATAGAATTTGAAAGTAAATGTGATGAAATGAGCATGAGTAAATAAAGGTGTTGCTATGCATTTGTTTGTCATGCACATGGCATGCTGATGATACTCTAAAGCAATCTAATTATCGACTACATCATTAAAATCTCCCCGGTATAATAATCCAAAGTGTTTATATATGTGTTCTTGTGAATATATTGAAAAATTCTAATGCTTTACAATTCCTCTCATTCACTTTCATTTAAATAGAATATTTAGATTTTAAATACATTTTACACAATTGAGTAAGCCATTTAGTCTCAATTCATTTACCTCTAATTTCATTTTTCATTTATCTGCATTTATAAAGCTCCTAAACAAGCCTTACGGAAGAAAACATTGTTTTCTTTGTTTGTTTTTCATAAGGTTTTTTCTTAAAATTTAAGATGTCTTTTCAAATTTATTATTTAAAAAACAAAAAAATTTTTGAGAAAAATCCTACGTAGTTACCAATATGTGCCAAATTGACACTTGGAATATGTAAGCACTTAAGTTGAATTGTGACACGTATGGTCTCAGTGGCACGTGTGGTACAAAACAAGGATCGACACATTTGACACTTGGGTAGTTGATATTTGGAGCAGTTGGAGATGAACAATAGCACGTGTCATATTGGATTATGTGGAGTTCTTTTCATACATGGGTCACAAGAGAAGATGAATGATGGTACATGCAGCACACTATTGCATGTGGGGCGTAAGAAGATGAAGGATGGCACGTATGGCACATTAATAGCACATGTGAGACACTTTACACGTGAGGTGTAAGAGAAGATGAATGTTGACATGTCTGTTACATTTATTTGGTATAGTAGTGTGTGTGGGGCGCATGATCGTAGATGGACAATAGTTTATCTAATATATTACATATGTGAGGCGATTGAACATAGATAGCGTTATGTTCTACTTAACCTTTGAAAAATTCATTTTCTTCTGTTATATGTGAAAATGCATTTTGAATATATATATATATATACACACACATGCACACACACCCCACACATTCATGCTGTGAAATTTCACCACCTATGGGTACTCGAACCCTTGACCGGGAGTTGAAACTCCTAAGAGTCTACCACCAGAGCACAAGAGTAAGGACCCTGTATATATATATATATATATATATATATATATATATATATATATATATATATATATATCTAAAAATTAAATTTTCAACAAAATAAGAAGTAATAAATATTCTCCTACAATTTTCTACATGAAATAATGTTTCCTTTCCTTTCAAACATGCCCTTACAAAATATCTTTAATACTCTGAAAGGGAATGACTGTTGATGCACATGCCCTAAGGATTGTACATGTGGCACGTAAGTAACTCAAATCAAACCACCCAAGTCAAGGGACACAATTTAGATAGACCATTTATTCGACATGATGAGAGATATGCTCCATTGCTCTTGAAGCACTCTAAGTTATAGTGCTCCTAGTTGCATTTGGACACTTGGATAATTCAAGTGATTGATCAAGACTGTTCATTAAGTTCAACATACATTTCATGGGCTACCACGCAAACATCATTCCATTCTAATAAATATTAACTATTTGATCTATGACCTTCAATATGTACGGTCAAGATTGTTTACACAATATTGGTCCCGAACAACAAATTGACACAACAAAACAATCATGGGTTGCTTATGAATCCGAAATATCACTTTTGTTAGGCAATATTAACCATCCAATCCATGTCTTTGAAAATGGATGGTTACAAAAAATATATCCAAATCAAGGATGGTTGAACCATTAAATCAGTGCAATTTTTTTCATGGTCATCCATTAGCTGTGCTGTGAGCTTAATAGAAGTTTCAGATTGACCGATTAGACTATAGAAGCGAACCAATGCAACTAGGAGACTATAACTTACAGTGAAACTAGTAGTAGGAGAGGAATAGGTGTAACACCTTAGTGGGTGTTACCGTGGGACCCACCTTGATGATGTACTGTATCTACGCCATCCGTCCATCCGTTTTTCAAGCCCATTTTAAGATGCAGATCCAAATCTCAGGTGGACCACACCACAGGAAACAGTAGTGTTTGAACGCCCACCCTTAAAAACTACCTGGGGTACACTGTAAGAAAATCTATAATGTTTATTTTCCATCCAACCTGTTTATAAGGTCAATCAGACCTGGATGAAGGGAAAAATTAAAAAATCCAGCTTGATTAAAAACTTTTGTGGTATATAAAAAAATTTTAACGGTCATTTCCACTTTTTCCAGTGTTGTAGTCTAAATGAGATTTGGATCTACTTAAGTTTTTGGGTAATATCCCAAAATAAGTTGACGAAACAGATGGGCGGCATGGATATTCAACAAATTCATCAAGGTGGGCCCCACACGGTGGGTGTAAACTGGGATCGGGCTCATTTATGCCACGTGTAAATTTTTTAAGTGACTGTGTATTAACCATCTTGTTCCGCCAGACTATCAAATAACTCGATTTATTTCCTTTTTTCATTTGTTGTACACACAAACGCGCGCACACATAAAATTTCAGAGCAGGACGTCCTTTTACTGAGTTTCTGCATGTCAGTCAGACAGTTGGTTTATTCGAGCCATTGATCTGATGGCTGATTCTCCACAAATATCTCAATTGGAAGATCCTAGCCATTGAATCTTTTGTCTTTTCTCCATTGAGTGTGGATAGTTGGTACATTTTTCTTAATCATGTATATATTTGCATACCATGGATAAGCCAACTATGGGCCCCACACATACCAACTTAGACTGAAATCGGATTGCGTACTGAATAAACTCTGTTGGGCCCACCGTGAATGTATGTGGTTTATCCATGCCGTCCATCCGTTTTTCTAGATCATTTTAGGGGTTGAGCCCAAAATAAAAGTATATCCAAAGATCAAGTGGACCACACCAAAGGAAACCGTGGGAATAATGATTTCCACCGTTGAAACCTTCCTAGGGCCCACAGTGATGTTTATTTGTCATCCTGCAACCTGTTGATAAGATCACATAGACATGGATGAAGGGAAAATACAAATGTCAGCTTGACCCAAAAATTATGTGGCCCCCAAGAATTTTTCAACGGTAGATGTCCAATTCACAACGTCTCCTATGGTGTGGTCCACTTGATCTTTGGATATGCTTCATTTTTGGGCTCAAGCACTAAAATTATCTGGTAAAATGGATGGACGGAGTGGATAAAATACATAAATCACGGTGGGCCCCACAGAGTTTACTTAGCACGCAATCCACGTCCACTTAGCACAAGGAATTACAAAAATTAAAGCCTCATTTTTATTTTATGAAAGGTAAGAGAAAGAAACCAACACTCTTTTAATTTATTTTAATATTCATTCTCCATATATTCAAATATGTGGACGACATACTATGAGAGTTAGGTTGGTATGATCAGGTCTACCACTACTTAATAATGCTTGGCATGTCTTTTAGCAAACATTTCAGAAATGTAAGATTTTAAAAAACTCTTATTTTGAAATGTGTGTTATATAGCATTCCGCCCACAATATGGATGGTGACAGATGAGAAGCTCATCATCTCTTGGAGAACTCTTACAAAGATATTTTATTCTATTCCATGAAAATTCCATTGGTTATTCAAACGGTTACACCAAACAATGATGAAGGGCATTAAGAGAATTTTAAGCAGTTATAAGGTATTTAGGTAATTTTGGATAAATAATTGGGGAGTTTTTTTTGATACTCTGGCCGACACTAATAAAATGCGCATGCGCGCGCACACACACACACATATAGGTGGATCGCCCATTTTTCATCCTTGCTCTTAAGAGCCAAAACGAATACACCGGCTACTTACTATACTGGACCTTCGACTCGGCATTCTACCCTTGTTGAATCGAAACGAACCTCCACTGCATTACGCTCGAATAGCCGAGTATTGTTCAACCTAGTGCACCAACCACATTTTAGCTTGTACATCACATGAATGTACATTTATTTTACATACACTCACACCGACACACATACACAATGGGTATCCGAGCCCATGACCTTAGTGTTAAAACTCCAATGAATTTACTGTTGAGCCATGAGTAGGGATCCCCATTGTATGGATACATGTAATTATTTTGCCTTATGCTATCATATATATATATCCTCTTACGTATTGCTTTAACATCCATTGTCCTAAGCTCATCATATATGATAATATGATTGATCATAAAAAAGTAAATTATTGATTTTATAAAAAAATACATATAATGATTTCAAAATCAATTGTTTAATCAAAATAATTTAAAGAGTTAATTTAACTGGCCTCATATAAAGTAAAACTCATGAGAGCCATTGATCCTTTTTTGAGACTTTTAATCCTTATTTGAATATGATCGATTACCTATCTCATTACGATTTACCATTTATCTAAGGGACTCATACAATGGTGAATCAAAGCAATTGATCAAATCTTACGAAGACTCTCATGAATTGTAGACAATGATTTGTCAACATATCTTTCTTTTTTTAATCCGCGGTTGAATGTCCACTAATCTGATGTTTAAAGTAACCTCGGTTAAAGTAACCTCAAGGTGAAAAAGATGTGTAAAACATCAGAGGGACTTTAAAGGCTGAGACTTATTTATAAAATAAAGGGTTTTTTTTTTTTTTTTTAAACATTTAAAAAAAAATAATTTTAACACACGCACACACACCCCCACATACTCACGCCGTAGTGGGGTTTCACCACCTATGGATACTCGAACCCTTGACTGGGTGTTGAAACTCCAAGAGTCTACCACCCGAGCAAGAGCAAGGATCTGATAACTAAATTGCCTTAATCACATTACACATGATCACACTTAAGTGACCATCCACAACGTCCTCACACACAAGAGATCCAACCACAAATATGGTCCCTTTTCTTTTAAAAATTTATTTATTTATTTTTTATCGAGGCCATTGTTAGTGAGAAATCTACCTCACCCATTCATTTTGCCAACTCATTTTAGGAGATATTACACAAAAGGTAAATTCAAAACTCAAGTGAGCCACACGATAGAAAATGATGAGAAGGGAAATGTATACCATTGAAACCTTTTTGAGGTCCACCACAATATTTATATGCCATCCAAATGGTTCATAACATCATTCTCAGTTGAATAAGCTGAAAGCACAAAATATTAGCTTGATTTAAAACATCCATAGCCTCGTGAATATTTCAAGGTGGGTGTTCAATTCTCATTATTTCTTATGTCACGACTCGGTTTTAGATCTACAACCTCATTTTTATTTTTATTTTTTAAAATCTCATTTATAAAGTTAGATAGCAAAATGGATAGATGAGATAAATTTCTTACAACATCTAGGTGAGCCCTACCTAACTTCTGATTGTAGGAAACTTCCTTCGGTTGCGCACGCGTCCCAGGACTCACCTAACTAGCCCAATAATAGCTCATGCCGAATAACTAGTACGTATAATGTGTGAATGCTTGTGTGACCCACCTAATTATTTTGCGGCCATCCCACTAGCTCAAGCCAAAGTGGAAGCATTAGAGATTTTTTTAATGCTTGTCCTTCCATGTTTCTATTTTGGTCCATATGTACTTTCATGTTTCTATGTTTTTTTTTTTTTTTCACAATTTCATATAAATGACATGGTATTGCATCATAGACCATGATTTGATTTTTCTTTTTTCCTTCTTTTGTATTTTTTAACATTAAAATTCTAGGAATCCGTAGATGAGTTTGTAACTCCATCTATAGGCACACGTGCCAATATGGAACATGTGTGAAAGATCTGCTCTTTCCATCTGATCGAAAACAATGCTTAGATGTTCAAAAAGTAAACAGTTGAAATAAATTTTCTGGTCGACTGTTTGTTTTTTGTATACTGTCGTCCAATTAGTTGTGGCCCACCTGATGGACAGCTAAGATTTTGCACACTTTTCCATATTTGCACGTGTGGAGACAACCTCATTTGTATGGTCAATGCCTAATCTTTTAAAGAGTATCCCTTTCCTTCCTCCTTTTTTTTTTGGGTGCGTACCGAAGAATATTGCATCTTCCTGTTTTCTCGATCAGGTGCAATGCATGGGAAAACATGCATCCTTTGTACGTAGACCTTCCTATACAGCGCCTTCTTTTCCTCCAACGTGTTCTTTATGTAACAATCTCGTCCGTGAAAAAGGTGGGCCTCACCATGAAGATCACGCACCATGAAAATCAGAGTCAACTACTGATTGAAACCGGTTGATAGTGTGCATTTGCCACTGTTTGATAAATGATGGCGGTCCATGTTCTAAGTAATGTGGCATGCGATATGTCAATCCAGACCGTCCAAGTGATGGGCCCTGTTGTGGATGGATCATAACGACAAATCATCTTCATCAGACGACTAGAATTGGGCCACTGCACTTTTCAGGCTATGCTTCATCCAAAGTGGGGCCTTCGACTTAATGGTCTGGATTATTTCTATAGATGCCACATGTATGACGGATCGTTGGATGGTTCTCTATGGGGTTTTGAGCTCCATTCCATACCGAATGGGCCCACTATTTGGATGGTCTAGATTGATGTATATGTATGCCATGTGAAAGGTGGATGGTTTAAACGATAGATAAGACACGCCGTAAGGTTTGGTTTCCCTCCTAACATGGTACCTACCAAATAATTAAAAAAAGAGAGCCCATGCGTGATATCTATCAAATAGACATCTCACTAACTTCTAGTGTATATAATCAATCGATCTAGAATATAAACGCCACAGATCTTCTCGGTACATCTACAAACCTGTTATGATCCAAGAAAGATCTGAGCCATTCATCAAGTGGGGCCATCATTAACATGCCACGGTCCAAAAATGACTCTGCTCTCCACCTAATGAATGGCTCGGATCTCAGTCGACTGAATGCCGTCATTCACACGTGTGACGTTTGATTATCTGAACCATGCACATTCTTATTACTATCGTAAGTAACCTATCTTGGTTCAATGATACTTTGATGATAGCTAGCCTCTCATTCTCAAGGTTGAAAGGAAGTCGCTGAATATCTAATTTTTCACTTCAAAACTCAGATGAAGATGGTTAGAATTATTGAGGATGGTTGGAATTATTGAGTGTTGTAATAGATGTCTTAAATCAAGTTTGTTATTGGTCGGTCGATGCAATCGACAGTCTGATCGATGTCACCTTCGATGACATCCAACGGTTCTCGATCCCATCGATATTTTCTGGATTTTCTTCAATTGGTTGTTAGACTAACTGTGCACTTTTTCGATGCCATCTATGAGTGTTCGATGCTATCGAGAATTTTCGAAAAATCATGTTTTGTTTCTGGGCAATTGAGGTGCTAGTTCGATGCCATCTATGAGTATTCAATAGCATCGACAGATTAGTTTCGATGTCATCTATGAGTATTCAATAACTTAATTTGAATAATTCAACAGTTAGTGTAAACCGATCATCATGTGTGGTCAACCAAATAGGATTCTTACATCACACATTCACACCAAAGAGGGATTTCATTACAATGGGTACTCCCTATAATCTTCTTTGAATAATAGATTGACCATTGTTTTGTGCCGTGATTATTATCCATAAGAATTTTTTACGTAAAAATTGTGTTCTTTGCGTGATTACTTGGATTTTTTCGTTTTTTCTTTGTTACATTCTAGATTAAGGGGCTTTCGTAGACCAATTATTCAACAAGTGGTATCATATATATATATATATATATATATATATATATATATATATATATATATGGAAATGATACTACGTAGTTGACCTCACGTGAGCTTCCCATGAGTTTGAGCTGTGTGGGCCTCATCGTAATGTGTATCGGACATCCACTTCATACATTTGGTGGGTCCCGGCTGGGTTATTAGATATCTCAAAAATCAGCTGTATCCGGAGCTCAAGTGGGCCACACAATTTGAAACAGTGTGAAATCATGGCTAAAACATCTAAAAGCACTTGTTGTGACCCACCTGAGTTTTGGATATAACTTACACTTTGTGTGACCCCTCATTCAAGTGGGACACACACAATAGATGAGTTGGATTTTTAAACCACATCTCAGTGGGCCTTATAAATGATCATGACGATTTCAATGAGTGGAAATCCACTCTCAATTGTTGTATATGATGTGGCCCACCTAAGTCGTGGATTAGCCCAAATTTTAGGCCCGTGACCCACTATGGAAGGGTGCATTTGCTTGATGGGGTGGATGTCCATCACACATCATGATGGGCCCCACATAGCTCAATCTCATGGTACCTTTTTCCATATATATATATATGTGTGTGTGTGTGCGCGCGCGCGTGCGTGTGTGTGTGTGTATATATTAAGATTTTTAGAAATCCTCTGTAAGTTTTTCACTTTTTAAAATGTATTCTTTATATTCTCACTTAAATATATAAATTATAATTTTTTTGATATCGTCTCTTCTCTTGTAATTTAACAATTACCTATATAGTTGGGAGTTCATAACATCAATTCTTTCTAGCACATACTACACTGTGGGCTCAAATGGGGCAAGATTGTGGTACAAAACATGCAAAATATGTTTTTAGAACTGCTTAAGTTAGTTAATCTCAAATCATTGGGTCTTTTCTAATGGCTTAGCGATAAATATTCTGTTTCAACATTGAGGTCATGGGTTTGAGAGCCCATGTAGTATATGTGGGTATGTATGTAAATAATGTTGGAAATTATACAGAATAAAATATTTTTGTAAAATATGGAAACCGAAAAATCACAATGATCAGAACTAAGGACAGGCCGAAGCACGTCTGAAACACTGTCCTTAAAGCGTTATTTGCCCCTACTCAAGTGAATTGAGTATGCTGATAGGTTACGGGCAAACTGCTTCCAGGATACGACGAGCCTGGTGTCGGTCTGCGTTCAGCAAACATGAAGGCCCACCTATTGAAACTCTGTTACACTCAGTTTGGCAGAAATACAATAAAAGAAAAAATCCTAGAAGAAAGAAAGAGAAGAAAATATGTGATTTAAACCATTGCACTGGTCAAGTATTCAGCTACTAGTTCAATTAAACCGTTCTAGACCACACCGTTGGTCTGTTCTTCAAGCAAAGGTTCAACCCTTGCTGTCTTGCTGGAATTACTGGAGTATAGGAGAGGAGTGGAGGACTGTCTTAGTTCGTATGGGTCTATTGGAGTGGGTTGAAAGAGATGGTTTGGAAATCCATCCAGACCCTCCTTTTATAGGCTATGGCGGCTGGGGTTATGGTCTAGGAAATTAAATCCCATGACCGTTTTCTAGTTGTTGGAGAAAACTATCCATTTTCTGACTGTTTTGCATGGGCCATTAAGATGCTGCATGCTGACTGTTGTGAGATAGCAGCTAGCCGTTTTCTAGCTGTTGGGCTAGCCATGCAACAGTTTCTGCTGGACCCTGCACTAAAAGTGCAAAGTGCGCCACTAGTGCTTCTACAGCCACACTGCCTCACATCCCACGCCCTCGCACCGAGCCCGTGACCGAGACCGAGACCGAGTCTGAGTCCGTGCCCGAGCCCGAGCCCGAGCGCGAGCGTGCGGGTACGCACTGGAACACGCAAGGTCCATAGTCCTTAGATTAGGTAAGTAAATATTATAATACTCTACTGTTTTCATTTAAACCACAAAAAAATTCTCCTCCTTTTTCAATGTGGGACTATTCCCAAAACCTAGAAAAAAGTGTTTTTTCAAACACTTTTTATATATTATATTAATTTTATTTTATTAAAATATATTTTAAAAATCAATATTTTGCAACAATCCCCCACTTGATTTAAAAAAATATATATTTTTCTCGATTAAACATTTTTGCCAGAATAATCAGCTTATATGCATAAAGAAAGATATCTTTCGATTTTAATATTTCCTTAATGTAAGTATCTCAAAACTCTGTCTAAATGACTGGTAGCCGTAGTGTTGAACCAGTTATTCCTAGATAACAGAATCGGAGAAACCACATACATATTCGTTATGTGTTTGATAGAGTTCCCGCAATCTTGCTTAGCACAATTAATGGCCATGTGCTTATTCTAATTCGTGAACGATCCCGAGAGAAAACTTCTAATTCTTATGAGAGACGACACCATCTCTACGTTTATATAGGTGAAATCCTTCCAGTGTCTCCGTTATTATAAGATACTTGTCCTATAGACTGGATTTCATTAAGAGTTCTAAGACTCAACCCTCTTTCGTAACGCTCAACACTTATCTATTATGGCTGAGGTTTTATAATTTAGTGCTGAAAACTTTTCACATATCAGTGACTTGTTCTTACCCATTAAACCCAAAATTAGAGATTTTCTGACTTTAGGTTGGGTTACCATCACTGGTGGAACTTTGGTTAAAGAGTTTCAACCCCATCCCTCTATATTTAGCCTTTACTACCTTTCTCGGTAGAAGTTTAGTGAAATGATCTGCTAGGTTATTGCTTGATTTCACATAGAAAATAACAATGATTCCATCTCGAATCAATTATCTGACATAATCATGTCGAAGACTGATATGTCTAGACTTACCATTATATGTGCCGCTATAGGCTCTAGCTAATGTGGTTTCACTATTACAATGTAGTGACATAGTCGATATAGGCTTTACACAGAAAGAGATTTTTAATAGAATATCCCTTAGCCACTCAGCCTCTTTGCCTGTTGCAGCTAGGGCTATGAATTCATACTCCATAGTTGAGTACGTTATGCAAGTCTGTTTCTTGGATCCCCAAGATATAGCTGCACCTCTTAGAGTGAATACCCACCCTGTAGTAGACTTGTTGTCCCCTGCACTCGATATCTAGCTCGTATCGGTATATCCTTCCAATACGGCAGAAAACTCTGAATAAAATAGTCCTAAGTCTTTGGTTGCTTTTAAGTAACCAAGGACTCTGTTGATTATATTCCGGTATTCAGTACTGGGGTTACTAGTAAACCTGCTAAGTTTACTCACAGCATATGCGATATCAGGTCTAGTGCATTGCATAGCATACATAAGACTCCTTATAGCACTCGCATATTCTAATTGTCCAATTGTTCTTCCGGTGTTTTCTTTTAGCTTGATACTTGGATCAAATGAGATTTTTGCTTCTTTTATATTTAGATGGTTAAACTTGTTTAGTATCTTCTCAATATAATAAGATCGACACAGAGCATAACCCCTACAATGTTTTTTAACTTCGATACCTAGGATAGTATTAACTTGTCCAAGATTCTTCATTTTGAATACGGAAGATAGAAACCTCTTTGTTTCAGTCACACCTTCCATTTTATTACTTATTATTAACATGTCATCAACATACAGACAAATAATAACGATACAACTACCACCTACTTTAGAATATATGCATTTGTCAGCTACATTATGCATGAAACCTTGAGATAGTATTTTGGAATTAAACTTCTCATGCCATTGCTTTGGTGCTTGTTTTAATCCATACAAAGATTTGATTAATCTACATATATATTTTTTTTCATTTCCTGGTAGAACGAAACCTCCAGGTTGTTCCATGTATACCTCTTCATTGAGGTCACCATTCAGGAATGCGGTCTTTACATCCGTTTGATGGATATGAAGATGATGTATGGAAGCTAGCATAAATAATATTCTAATGGATGTTATCCTAGCTACAGAAGAGTATGTGTCAAAGTAATCTATCCTTTCTTTTTGTCTAAAATCCTTAACTACTAGTCGAGCTTAAAAGGTTTGGATAGTCCCATCAGTGTGATATTTCTTCCTAAATATCTACTTGCAACTTATGGGTCTAGAACCTGGAGGTAAGTTTACTAGTTCCCATGTTTGATTTGGCATTATGAATTTCATTTCATCGTTTATAGCTTCTTTCCAGAAAGCTGAGTCTCTAGAGAATACAACATCTTTATATGTTTTAGGATAATCTTCTATAGTCATCACTATAGGTATTTTTCTTATAATATTTTCCCTATCTCCTTCTACAAAATAGAAAATGATGCGTTGTGAGTCTATGTAGTCATCTCCTATACTCTTCTTTATTCTTATCTTTTGACTCTTACGAGGTTCAACAGGAGCTTCCACTATCTGTGGAGCTGTACTATCTGGTTCTTTATTAGGAGTTTGGATTTCATTATCCTTTGACTCCAAGGATAGTGAATTTTTAAAGAACTCAACGTCTCTTGATTTTATTATTGTATTAAACTCTATGTCTAGAAGTCTATAAGCTTTACTATTTTGTGCATACCCTACGAAGGCGCACTTAATAACTCTTGGTCCTAACTTAGTTCTTTTTGGATCAGGAGTTCTGCAATATGCAAGATACCCTCAAACTTTTAGATATCTTAGGTTAGGTTTTTTACCTCTCCATGTTTCATATGGAGATATTTTATATTTTTTAGACGGAATTCTGTTTAGTATATGACACGCTGCAAGCAGTGCCTCACCCCATAGACTTAGTGGCAACTTTGCTCTTATCAGCATTGAGTTGACCATTTCTACTAATGTTCTATTCTTCCTTTCAGCTATTCTGTTTTGTTGAGGTGTGTATGGCGCTGTACATTGATGTATCAGTCCATATTTTTCACGGAAGTTATCGAATTCATTGGAGAAGTATTCTCTTCCTCTATCGCTACGGAGAATTTTTGTCTTTTTATTTAGTTGATTCTCTACTTCTGCTTTATATATTTTAAATATGTTCAATGCTTCATCTTTCCTCTTTAATAGATAAACATATACATATCTAGAACAATCATCTATAAAGGTTATGAAGTACCGTTTACCTCCATGAGTAAGAATGCCGTTTAACTCACAGATATCACTGTGCACAAGATCCAATACTTGAGACGATCTTTCAACACTTGAAAAAGGTTTTTTCTTCATTTTGGATCGTATGCACACTTCACATTTATCAGTTTTATTATCTGTGTATGAGATTAAACCATTCTTATCCATGAACTTCAAAGTACTATACCCTATATGGGCTAATCTATCATGCCACAGTCCAATGGATTCAATCATATACGCAGAAGTGCTACTTTCATTTAGAGAAAACTTGACCATCCCGTTACAAGCATATCCATTTCCGGAAAAATTTTCATTATTTGACAAAATCAGTTTACCTGACTCGTACACCACTCTTATACCTGATTTTTCCAGAAGATCCCCAAAAACTAAATTTCGCCTTATGTTTGGGACGTGCAATACATTAGTCAGAATCACTTTCTTCCCAGAGGTGAATATCAATTCGACAGTTCCTTTGCCGACGACCTTTGATCAGACTTCATTATCCATTTGAACTTCTTGACCATCGGTCAATTCCTCATAAGTTTTGAAGGCTGATTTATCGTAGCACACATGTACTGTAGCGACAGTATCATACTACCAACCTGGAACTTTACCTTGAATGATATTTACCTCAGTGATCATAGCCATAATATCGCATTCTTGTACTGCACTTGCCTCTTTTTTAGATTTGCGATATCAACATACTCGAGCATAGTGCCCAGTTTTTCCACAGACATGGCATGGGCCTTTGAACTTCTTGTTCTTCTTTTGAGCGTTTTTCTTGAATTTTTCTTTATTGGGTTTCAGGGAATCGTCCTTCTCGGGATTCTTGTTACTAGTATTCTCTACTGCATGTACCTTAGATGAGGCATTCCTGTTATCATTCTTTCTGTCACGGTTACGAGATTCTTCCTCAATTCTGAGGTGTTTCTGGATTTGTTTCAGTGTGTAGTCTTCAGTTTTATGTAGCAACTTCTTTCTATAGTCTTTCCACATTGGCGACAATTTAGCGATTATAGCCCCAACTTGGAATGATTCAGGAAGATCAATTTTGATTGCTTTGATTTTGTTTACTATTAGCTGAAGTTATTGGATTTGGGGTAACAACGGTTTGTTATCTACTATGTTGAAGTCAAAATACCTGGCGATGAGAAATTTGTTGGTTCCTTCTTCTTCAGCCTTGTATTTAAACTCCAAAGCGGCCCAGATCTCCTTTGTTGATGACGTCTGTTGGTACAGATCGTACAGGCGGTCAGAGAGAGCGTTCAAAATGTGTCATCGACACAAGAATTCGTCTTCAGCTCGTTTGGTGTGGACAGCCACCTATTCGGGTGTGTTTGTGTCGGATGCTTTAGGTAGTGCTTGCAGATTTGGATCTAATATGTAGTAGATCTTTAGTGCCGTCAGAAGAAATTTCAGCTTGTCTTGCCATCTCGTAGAATTGCTTCCATCGAACTGATCAAGATGTATCAAGTTCTGATTCATCAACTTCATGGATGAAACACTGTCGACTTCCATCAAAATAACGCTTTAAGATTGTTGGAAATTATATAGAATAAAATATTTTTGTAAAATATAGAAACTGAAAAATTACGATGAACAGAACTAAGGACAGACTAAAGCACGTCTGAAACGCTGACCTTAAAGCGTTATTTGCCCCTACTCAAGTGAATTGAGTATGCTGATAGGTTATAGGTTAACCGCTTCTAGGAAACGACGAGCCTGGTTGTGGGTCTGCGTTCAGCAAACACGAAGGCCCACCTATTGGAACTCTGTTACACTCAATTTGGCAGAAATACAATAAAAGAAAAAATCCCAGAAGAAAGAAAGAGAAGAAAATATGTGATTTAGACCATTGCACTGGTCAAGTATTCAGCCACTGGTTCAGTTGAACCGTTCTAGACCACACCGTTGGTCTGTTCTTCAAGCAAAGGTTCAACCCTTGCTGTCTTGCTGGAATTACTGGAGTATAGGAGATGAGTGGAGGACTGTCTCAGTTCATATGGGTCTGTTAGAGTGGGTTGAAAGAGATGGTTTGGAAACCCATTCAGGCCTTCCTTTTATAGGCTATGGTGGTTGGGGATTATGGTCCAGAAAATTAAATCCCATGACCGTTTTCTAACTGTTGGAGAAAACTAGCTATTTTCTGACTGTTGAGCATGAGCCATTAAGTTGCTGCATGCTGACTGTTGTGAGATAGCAGCTAGCCGTTTTTTAGCTGTTGGGCTAGCCATGCAGCAGTTTTTGTTGGACCCTACACTAATGACACAACTGTTACAGATCTGCTGTAACAACTCTTTTTTCAGCTCTCTATATATACTGGAGGACTTTCATTTAGTCCTCTAGTCTCCCCTTCATCCAGCCATCCGCCTTAGCCACTTAGTCGCACCGCGACTGGCACACATCTCGCTCCAGTTTGCTCAATGTCGTGAAGGAGCGATATGATGCGGACGTGCAAAGTGCAAAGTGCGCTACTAGCGCCTCTATAGCCACACTGCCTCGCATGCCCTCGCACCGAGTCCGAGTCCGAGACCAAGCGCGCGGGTGTTCTAATGCGAACACGCAAGGTCCATAGTCCTTGGATTAGGTAAGCAAATATTATAATACTCCACTGTTTTCATTTAAACCACAAAAAATTCTTCTCTTTTTCCAATGTGGGACTACTATTCCCAAAACTCACAAAAAGGTGTTTTTTCAAACACTTTTTATATATTATATTATTTTTATTTTATTAAAATATATTTTAAAAATCAATATTTTACAACAAATAATAATAATAATAATAATAATAATAATAATAATAATAATAATAATAATAATAATAATCTGAAGTGGCCATTAAAATCGGAAGGCTAATATTTGAGGCTTGAGGCTAGGTCGTGACTCGGTCAAGACAATTGCGCGTGCCTTTGCCGAAGTCCTTATCAGGACAAGCACCGAAATGCTCATACATCAATACCACCTTATATATCCTAATCAGTTACAATCAAATCTACACGGTTATGCACCTAAAAATATTTGAAAACAACCTTACCTCCTTGAATTGGCCAATAAATACCACATTTATCTTCCTTGAGACTTGAAAGTCTAAAAGCAAAAAACCCCACTTTCTCAACAAGGACTTGTAATAGCAAGTGTTTGTATTGGGGTGGGACTCTTTTTTTGACATTTTCATCACATTTAAGTTACATTGACTCCTCATTGAACAAGGAACTAAAAAATCTTTACATGTTTTCCACCTTTTTTAAGTGTCATTTTCTAAGACTTAAAAGACTTTAGTAGAAGAAGAATAGAAGGAGAAGGTTGCCCACAAGTCTTAAACTCAAAAGCTTTCAAAGCACTATGGGATTCTTTCTATAACTTTTTCCAAACCGTCTAGGAGCATCTTACAACACCAGTCAAATGTACACGTGTTGATATTGAAAAATGTGTGAGATTTGAGGTTTCCATCTTGTTAGGGTCAGATCTTTTGACCCAAAAAAATCCAGGTTGTTTCAACCCTAAAATAGGATCCAATGTAGGAAGTATTTTATCCGACCGTCCATTTGCTTTGTATGTTGTGGCCCACCTGAGGAGTGAAATCAGCATGAATTTTAGGACAGAAGGTCTAAACACTGTAGCCCAACTGATGAAAAGCTCAGATCTTGTACCTCTATTCCATGGCAAGGGCTCTCACACGCGTGTAGAACTATAACTTCATATAGGTGCGACCGCTGCTCGCGCGAGTAGCTATACGAAATATGCCAATGTGTTACACGCATGCGGGATCAGAATCTGGTGGGCCACACCGTATATGATCCGTGCCCTAAAATTCTGGTCCGATCACCGATTTGGGCTTTGCATGTATAAAAAGAATGGACACTTAAAACTATCTGATGAACGGTCAATATATAATGTACAAGCTATCCCACTACCAGACTGGTTTGTTTTTCAGGTGTGGAACATATTAAGAAGGTCCATCTGATGAACGGTCTGGATCTTGCACACTGCCAACTTGGGAAGAGTATGATTGAGATGGTCGCTCTTGCGAGTAGCCATAGCACATGGTTTTAGTTATACCGTTGAATGTGGGTCACTGTCATGCCGTATCTTTACAACTATGGGTTAGGTATAAGACACTTGGACACTATAGGAAGTGGTAAAAAAGTATTCAAACGTGGGGCCCACTTTCCTTATGCGTGATGCCTAACGTGCGCCGTGTTGTTGTGACATGGCCCATCGAAAGTGGGGCCCACCTTCTGGATGGTCAAACTGACATACATCATCTTCCGTGTGTAGGTTAACTGGTTAAGTGTGCATGCATGAGCATGATCTGCTGTGGTCCGGAAGAGTGTCATGTATTTTGTCACGAGCCAAAGTGAGAAAAACATTCGTACTCTGGCGTTGGATGATTTTAAACCGTACAAATTGTGGGCCCCTCTGTAGAAGGTACATGACATGAAAATAACACTGAATGGATGATCGTAACCAGTTAACTGATGGACAACTAATGGACGGTCGAAAACGAAAATATTCAACTGATTGAAAATCAACCACCAAATGATTTCAGTGGTTCTACTATTTGGACGGTTTAGATTTAGTTACATAAATGGATATGCCTTTAGTGTGGACACGGATTGCCTGGTGACTCGGGTAAGACCCGACTATATGCCACCACTGTTATGTATGTGTTTCATCTACGCCGGCTATCCGCCTATTATGCCAGCTCATTTCAGGGCATGAGCTTGAAAATGAGGCAAATCCATAGTTCAAGTGGATCACTCCGCAGATAATGATGCCATTATTGAAACCTTCCCGAGGAGGCTTAGACAAAGGGAAAACACAAATATCAGCTTGTTTTGAAATTTCTATATTCCTAAGAAGTTTTTAACGGTAAGTATTCAATTTCTATAGTATTTGGTGGTGTGATTTACTTGAACTTTGGATTCGTCTCATTTTTAGACTCCTGTCTTAAAATAGATGAACGGCTTAGATAAAATGCATACACCAAAGGTGCTCCCATATGCTATGGTTACTAGGGATATTCCTGTCGATTGACTAGTCACTAGTTAATTCTCATCGCGTGGAGAGAATTTCCTAGCCACATATTATTATAGGTGTGTTCAGATTTGATTGGAGCACGTGCTGCTGTACGAAAAGCCTATCTAAAATATGTTTGAAAGTTGCATGTAGTGTCTTTGTTTAGCTAGCTAAGGACATGGATTGCATCCTACCCCGCTCGGACAGTAATCCATCCGAATAGGGCTCCGTAGGGCCCACAGTGATGTAAGTGTTTTATCCGCACTGTTAATCACTTTTATCAGACCATTTTATGAAATGATACTAAAAACGAGGTAGGTCCATAGCTCCAGTGGACCATACCAAAGGAAGCTATGGTGATAATGACAACTACCATTGAAACTTTTCTAAGGTTCACTGTGATGTTTTTTTTTTTTTTACTATCCAACCTATTAATAAGGTTATGTAGATGTGGATGAAGTGAAAACACAAATATAAGCTTGATCCAAATTAAACTTCTCTAGCTCTCAAGAACTTTTTAATGGTGGAAGTTCAATCCCCACTTTGTGGTTCAATTAAGACTTGAACCTGTCACATTTTTTGGATCATACTTTAAAATGAACTGAGAAAAACAATGAATAGTGTGGATAAAACAGTTACATCATGGTGGGCCCCACAGAGCCCCGCCCAGACAGATTACCATCTGGGCAGGGGTAGGACGCAATCCAAGTGCACTAGCTCATTTTCCCAACGGCATGTCAGCCAATCAAATCCTACCAAACTAGACCATCTGCAGTGGATGATTGTATGTCATAGGGACAAAGATAAGGTACTAACCCTATCTATACCATACAACGTGGCATGATTTGGTTGAACGACAGGCTGCCGTCAAACATAGCCTAGTCAAGTAGTACTCTATTTACCAACTTTTAAAGCACGCTTTGTGTATTGTCGACAGCAGTCTGCTGTCCGATCAAATTCTGCGTGTACCCTTATATGACTTAAATGTCCTCATCGTTCTCTATCAAAGCATAAAGCAACCCTTACATGAGAATGACATGCACGTAATTGCATCTAAACTCATTGGCATACACATCACTTATCTTGACCATACTTTAGGTCTGGTCCAATCTTGAATGTCTGCCTTGAAATTATCATACTAATTGGAGGATCTAAACCGTCTATTTAGTGGTATAAAAAATCGATGGCGAAGATAATTCAGAGAAAATAAATCCAGTCATATACTTTCAGGATGACCCCGTTGCTAGGATTTTTGAACGCTAGTATAAAAAGAGTGGACTGGACCTAATGGACGGTCTAGATTAGTGAGTGAATGCCAAAGGTTCCAAATGCAACTATTTGCAGGGAAAGGTCTTCCGGGTATCAGAGTCCTGACCGGGATATACAACACGTACATCGAGGTGGGGCCATGGTCTGGGACTCATCCGCAAAGCTGTTTCCCCGGACTCACCTAAAAATCTTTCATATACTCTGGCGGCCTGTGATAGATGATACGCATGCATTGCATACGTGGCATGCAAGTAATTCAAATTAAACTGTCCAAGCCATGTGACCCACTTTAGATGTATCATAAACCACAAAACTACGGTTATTTAGTTACCTTATTGGTGGACGTTTATTGGACGGTTAAAGATGAAAATTCCCAATGGTCCTATTTTAACAAACAAGTGTCCACTAATCAGAGCTTAGGATTTTTCAA
The DNA here is from genome assembly GCA_021015155.1 of Magnolia officinalis. Taxonomy (NCBI): domain Eukaryota; kingdom Viridiplantae; phylum Streptophyta; class Magnoliopsida; order Magnoliales; family Magnoliaceae; genus Magnolia; species Magnolia officinalis. The sequence goes on along the minus strand of JAJHSJ010000009.1, from coordinate 71,137,628 downwards.
TCAATGTAATTTTGAGACTAAGGGTTGGAGATAGTGGATTTCACAGTTTAGAAGGTTTTAATTGATTTAATGAACGCTACATGCTAATATTTCTATGTGCCTGCGTATCAAGAGTCATACGCTCCCAGAGTATCAAATTAACTCACATGTGAAAACTGAAAAGTCTCACAAACCCAATGATAGTTTACCACCATTGAAAAACGATGAAGGACTATCCAACCGTATACATGACATACTTTTAGGGGAATCCAGACCTGTCAAATTTCGTTGATGGAGGAATTAAAGCAGAAAAATTATAAAGAGTATGAAAATAACCATCTGATTTGGACCTGAAACTTTGGACCACTCACTATTTTACCTTTATTCATTTTTTATAGCCATAAATTGGATGGTTGGGATTGCTTCATCAGTAAAAGATGAAGGGTCACAACTATTCCCAAGAACGCCCTTGTCATGTCCTTAAACAATGTATAAAACATGGGACTCGACTATGGCAAGTATAGCCAAGAGTTTGAAAATCTTGAGACAATATCAGGACAAATGCATAAACAATATTATCCTGATACTATTTAGAAAAGGGAAATGCTTCCATGAGGTCGAGCTGTGTGGCCCCACCATGATTAGTGTTAAACATCAACACCGTGCATTTGATGGGTCCCCTTTAAATTATAGGATATCCCAAAAATCAACCATATACGGAAGTCGGGTGGGCCATACCATCTAAAATCATGTGAAGACATGCCTAAAATATATAAAAACACTTGGTGGGGCCCACTTGAAATTTGGATGCATCTGAAACTTAGTCTAACCCCTCATACAAGTGGGACACACATAATGGATGGGCTGGATTTGTGAACCATATCTCGGTGGGCCCAAGAAATGATTATGAATGTTTTAATGGGAGGGTAAACCTTCTCAACTTTTGTATGTAGTGTGGCCCACACAAGTCATGGATTGACTCAGTTTTTAAGCCCGAGGCCCACAATGGAATGGTGCATCTGACTGATGGGGTAGATGTTTGACACATCACAGTGGGCCCACACAGCTCGACTTCATGGAACTTTCCATGAGGTTAGACGACATAGAACCATTTTCCCTTAGAAAATTTTCAAAATTTAATGTAACATTTTTATTGGGTTGTTAGCTCAAAAATAGTAGAACATTTATGAATTTGTTATATAAATATTATATTTAAATTTAAGTTTATTTAATAATTTACCATAAGTATTTAAAATATATTTATTTTCAATGTTATTTTTTATAATACTTAGAGAAAAGGCTTAAAATTTTAAAATCTCTTAAGAAATTTTTCTGGAGCAATTGTCAACAACAAGATTGGTCATTATGATATATGGTAGGGAGGACGCTCTACATTGAATGCACTCTATTCAACTAGTATTAAAAAAAATACTATGAGGAAATGTCATGCATGGGATCTACAGTAAAAAAAAGTAAAAAATTTGTATATGAAATGACTATTTGCCCTATTTTCTATGAATCTTACTCCCGTACATATGCACGTGACACTTTTTTTTGTAGGTGTTGGACTGTGTACGGCCAGTGCCTCGCTTTACGCAATCTGATTCTCGATAGAGATGGTGAAAAGACGTGTACGAGTACAGTACACATAACAGTCGATGTGCCATGTCTGACATCATTCAATGACGATAGGCGGAAATTTGAACACACATTTTAATAGAAAGATGAAAATTTAGTTTTTTTTTTTTATGTATGTAAGATTTTTACTGTAATTATCAGTCCCAAGCTTGAATAAAGGAGGAGAGTTATATGCTGTTACCCACTATAACAAATTCATGCCATAACTTTCTTCATGAATTTCTAAAATATTATTGCAACCAAGAAACCATACTTTAATGTAGGAGATGATTTGTGCGCTTGCCAATATGGACATGCACATTGAAGCTGTGCTCATTAGATAAGTGAAAGAATGCAAATTAAAAATTTTCTAAGTTCTTATTATGATAAATGTCACACGCAACCAATTGACTTGTAAGGCTACCAAGGTATTTGTATGATATCTTGCGTGTCCACAAAGGTTGTCCCACCTTCAAAATGGGATGCCCCAAAATTAGGTTGATTTAACCATTACATGCACCCCACGTGCATGCAGGTAGATTTTTTTGAGTGGTTGTTCATTTTTTTCTATGGTGTATGTCACTTATAATTGGATCTAATGTTTGACTTTTAAGGTGTTTCATTTAACAAGGGGACATCTTTTTTGGAAGGGTGAGATGTCATACAAATACTATGGAGGGCCCCACATGATGACTAGTTAGATATATAACTAAATGTGTGTGAGCATTTCTCTAATTATATAGGAATTTTTATCCTAAATTCCTCAAAGATAATGCCTCTACTTGCAAAATATCAAGAGAAATACTTTTTTAGTAGGTGAAATTACTATAATGCGTATAGTGCGTGCACTTAAAAAAAGAACAAGAAAAAAAGACAATAGTAAAGTGAAGAATTATGAGACATGTAACCAGTCCAATAATTCACTGTGATAATTAAAAGAATATAAAAAACTTAGCCAATTTAAACATAAGATGAGCCCATATCATAAAAATAATATATACCACTTAAAAACATTAAAATATATGTATTGTGGATTCCATTTAATAATTCAATCAGAAAGATTCTTAGTCTATATAATTAGTTTATGTAATTATTATGCTTGAGCTTGTATGTTTGACAGGTTGGATGTCATATGCACACCATGTGGGCCCCAAAATTTTTTACTTTATTATTTTTTAAAGAAAGCAATATACACAAGGGAACTTTCATAATTTCCCTTCTCAAAAAGTCTTACCCAAGCATTTTGATTGGCTAAGGGATCCTTTGGCAAAAATATTAGAAATTTATGAGAAAATTTTCAGTAAATCCTGGTAGAAGTGATTCAATTATATAATGAGTGGGACCCAAAATTTCTTAAAAATAATTTTCTTTTGGGGTCTCAAATTTCCTTGAAATAGTTGCTTATGCTTTTGAAATTAATTCATGCATCTCCAATGTGAATTTAGAATGGTAAAAGATTAAATGCAGCTACATTCTTGAGTAGTTCACCTTTATTTTTAAAATGATGGTGACTCATCAACCGTACACATGACATAGTTATATGTAAATCTAGATCGTTGAAATCTTTAGTCCAAATTGTGAATGATGCTGACCAAAATCACACAGAATGGATGATGGTAACCATTTCACTTTGCCTTTTGAATTTGGACCACTGACTATTTTACTTTTTGAACCATTCATTTCATACACATAAATTAAAAGGTTGAGATTGCCTGAGTGATTTATGAGACATGCTCCACAATTTGAATGGTCTAGATAGCTAGATAGCTGGACATGAGTGCTGCATGCGGGGATGATGAGTCACCATCATATTCATAGTGGTGGTGAACTATCATGGGAATCAAGTCCTTCAAAATATTCCCATTGGTGAATTTCATACTCGAAGTCAGATCTTTTATGATTCTCAGGCTCCAAATAAATGGTTTTGAACCAATAAAAAGGAAAGTGTGCATATCCAACGGGTTGGACAATGAGATACCTTCACCCAAATGAATAGCTTCCAACATATCATATGCATGCGACATCCAACCCGTCCAATAGGTTGGTCCCACCATGAAGATCACCTAGTATAAAAATAAGCTCAATCCACTCATCAAATAGGAAACAATTGTTTTTGTTATTTATCAATGGTTATACATTATTTTTTTTATAGGTAGCCCACATAATGAGTTGATAGGGCTGTATTTTGCAAAAGATGCTCCTCATCTTAGTGGGGTCTACTTATTGGACATGGTGGATGTCCTAAACACATGATAGGTTGGAAGTTATCTACTTGGTCGACTGTTACCTTTTATCCATCGGATTGGATGCGAGCAATTCGTGAGAAAAAAATAAGTATAAAAAAATAATAAATTTTTTTTGCTAGGATAGATCCCAACACATTACAATAGGTTGGAGGTGGACCTTAGTGGTTGGGTTCGAGTCCTTTTCAGTGACCTAAATTACTTATATGATAAGTCCCAATATGTAGAGGGGGCTATAAAAAAAGAAGAAAACTCTCAAATTGAAATATTTCAACCTTCTCATTATTTAAATTCTTAGAAGAAGTGCGTCAACATCAATTTAAGGGTTGAAATATTCCAATCTAAGATTTTTGTTCTTTTATTTATCCACCATTCAAGGTGAGGACCACAACACGAACTATTAGAATAAATGGAAGATGACTCAAGATCCGAACACTAAAGGCACGACGCGGGATGTGTTGTGACAAATCTTTAAGAAAAATATTAATTAGCTCGTGTTTGGATGCACAAACAAATTGAATTGTGAGCCGTCGAAGCTTCATTTCTTTCATGTTCAACTTGAAAGTAACATAATTGTAATTTGAGGCCTCATCATCATCACTTAATATTAATTTTGATTAATTAAAGGTGTTTATAATCTATTTATTTCACTTTATTAGATTGATAATCATGTTTCAATTGGATAGTTCATCCAAACACATCCTAAAGTACTTAACAAAAGGTTTTCAAATGATGCTCCAACCCGACCAATGAATTTAAGTTTCCAAATATTCTACTAATTAAGCTAATTGAATTTTAAAAAAATTAGGTATATAAAGATTGCGATTTTCTTAAGTTTGTCGTTTGATCCATGTCGTTGCTTTCGGGGCGCAGCGCGGACCACTTTCCATGTGACGTTTCCCATTTCGATTGTCGGTTCTATTAATATAGATTATGATAATTGATTATCAAATCAAATGACAATAACATTCATATATAATGAAATCAAATGACAAGATTACCTTTTGAAAATGTTTTGTCCACTTTACAATAATTAGAGTTGTTTTGATCCTTTTTATCACCTATGGATGAGGCATTGAGAGACAAAAAAACGTGAATGTTACCATCACCATATATTTCCTCATTGGACTTTTGCTAAGCTAACATAAATATATCTATATGTGGCCCCACATTCCATCTTGGTGTGCGCGTGGGACATCTGAGCCGTCCATTGGGTGCGCCGAACTACGTATATAATCTGGCTCGAAAATTAGTGTGCCCCACTTAAGAAGTGGGCCATGTTTGTATGTTGAATTTGCGCCGTTGGATTTTTTATATTTAAATTTCCATTGTTTTTTAATGATCATCATTATGTTTTGGAAGAATGGGTGGTTTAGATCACTGGGCCTGCATGATGAACGGCTCAGATGTTGAGTTAACGTGTCATATGGCAGCATGGTGAGGGTCATGTGGACCAGATGATGTTCTTCCAGGTGGAGAGTGTGTAACTTAATACCATAGGGAGAGATTATGGAAAGTGGAGAGTGGAAAAACTGAAAGGGGAAGTTAGTTAATGCAGGTGGGCCACACCTTATACAATTGTCATGAAGGACGTGGTGTCCTTACCTTTTACCACGTGGAACACAGCCCAAGCATCATGGCCCACCACAGCGTGCCTTCACACGTTTGGAATGATGGGAATTATAGACTAGTATGGGTGTGGACCACAGGAGCATTAGGGTGCAGCTTTATGTGCTGTATGGGTCAGACTCTTTTAAAGGTATGGAAGATCTTTCAAGGGGTGCATCTAAGAAAAAAAAAGCTTGGGACATGGCCACCCTACATTGAGTGTGGAGAAGGACACACGTGTCCCTCTGGGGCATCCCCCACCCTTCCCTCTTCTGTCTAATGATGTCCTTTTTGAAATGGTACTCCTGCAGAGAATGGAGAAAAAAAGGAAAGATACCATTTTGTAAAATGGTGGTGACTCGTGGTCTTTGCATTTGGCACACATGCAAAGCCATCCAGACCATCTAAATTGTGGGGCATGTTTTGGATGATCAAGATGTTCAATTTTTTTGTTATCGAATGGATGGTTGATAGTAAAAAGTGAGAACTCTGAATTATACGGGTAGGATCAGATGATTAAGATCATATTATCAGTTTATTTTTTGGGTTGTGCTCATATAGGATCAGATCAGAAAACTGGACGGTCCAGATTTCCATATAGATATGTGATGTGTATGCTGGATGCGTGAGCACAGTTTTCAAAGCGGTGGAAAAGGAATCACGGTTAGTAGGAAAAGAAGTCATTCATTGGTAGGTAGGGCTAGTTTTGTACCATTTAAAAATTGGTGGGCGACTCTTTACCTGTTCATATGACATATTTCTAAGTCAATCCAGACCGTCCAAATTTCTGATCCAACTGTAGATGGATCATAACAGAGTAAATGATCTGAAAAGATAACATAATCCATTGACCACTAGCTATTTTTTTTTCAATGGTCCTTTTCAATGCCATGAATTGGATGGTTAGGATTTCTTAACACTTTTATTATAAATATACAGTTCATACGATGTGGGACCCACAATCTGGATGGTCCGGATAATTGTACATAAGTGACACACGTAAAGAGGACGAGTCACCATCATTTTAAAAGACGCGGAACTAAGATAGGAGCCTATCGCTCTTTATATAGGTAGGTATACAGGCCACTGTCTTTTCAACAGTACAATGCGGTTGGTTGATCATGTGGGATTCTAGGGTTTTGTTTCAATCACATGCACGTGTTGTCTTATGTACTGTATCATCACATGTGTGCAGCCAAGATGCATGTGATTGGGTAGTTGATGAAAGATGAAGTGGGCCATGACCCATCTCACCGTATGTGGAGAGAGAAAGTTATACAAACGGTTCAAAGGAGATCACAGTTACGTGGGCCCACACTAATGTATTTATTATATCTACACCTTTCATCTATTTTTAGAGATCATTTCGAAGCATTATCCAAAAAATGAATCATCCAAAGCTCATCTGGACCACACCACAAATAGTAGTGGAGATAATAATTTTCACTCATGAGGCCTACCATAACGTTTATTTCCCATCCAGATCATGACGTCAAAAAGATCTGAATTAAGAGGAAAAACAAATTTCATATTGATCTAAAATTTCTATGACCCATAAAGGGTTTCAATGGTAGACATTTAATCCCCTACTGCTTTTTACTGCAGTGTGGTCCACTTAATAGTTAGATCTGTATTATTTTTAGTCTCTAACCTTCAAGATGAGCTTATGAAATGAATGGACAATTTAGATATAATACATACCTCATAATCGGACTCACAGAATTGGTGATGTCAATGCAGCAACTATACAGCTGGTGTGAGATACACTAGCTAATTCGCTTGTGGCATTAGGTTCCAGTCAACCTCAACTTTGGCTAAATGAGGGAACATGCAGATGGATCTGTTTGTTGGTTTGTGTCCATCCATCCAACCGTCCATGCATTCGGGTTTCATAATCCCGCGCATGCTTATAGGTGGGCCATCGTGCAAGACCTGTCTCCAAAATCCAGCTGCTTCATTCATCTGTGTCGTATGCGGACAATTGGCTTAGCCCTTTTTGGCTGTCCGTTTTTGTAATGTACGATATTGACCATCTATTGATTAGACAGCCTGATTTTCAAGCAGCTCATCTAAACGATGGCCCTAACTGGTGAACGGCTAGGATAAAGAAGGTGGCACGTGCGTCCTGATGACCCATTTCGTTCATGTGGAACCCATGTTTCGCTTGATCCATACGGTTGATCTTATCGCACCTCGATGTCCCAAAATTTTTAAAGATTGGAATAGCCTAGCCATCAAATCTTTGTTCTTTTCTATGGACAGTCGCTGCGTATTTCTATTAACCGTATATTTGAAGTTCAAGCGATCAAAGAGTTAGGAAGCTCTAATTTGTGAGATTTTCGACGAACCCCTCATCCAAGCTATGGTTAAAAGCTTCAATGGTCTGGATCAGTAAAACGTGGGCCCCATTTGTGCAGATTGGTGCATCAGTCCACTACTCAAGTTCGATGCATCAGGATTAATTCGTCACACATCGTAGAGGATGCACAGTGCATGTTTGCACGACTGCAACACCGTGTGGTTCCGCATTTACCTACATTTACGTACGGAAATACGTATGAGCTTTACTAAGCGCATGTACATGCTACACATGTGCCAGCATGGCATCTGAGATCCAATCCAATCCATCCATCAGAAAGGTAACACTATGTTGATTTTCTAACCCAAGAATCAGATTGATCCATTGGTCAGGTGGGCCACAGTTTGGAAAAATCTATGGCACTGAAAAGCTTGGTTGAAATTTTCTAACCCATCCACCAGTTCCAATATTGGGACCCACTTGCTGAGTGGACCAGATTTATTTTTGGGGCAAGTTATAGAATGTCGGACCAACCTGATGGATGGATTGGATCACTGACCTATAAGCCATGTTGGCACATGTGTGGCCGTTACATGAGCTTTATTACACATGAATGTACGCTCAGCAAAGCTCATGCAGCATGTACGTATGTATGCATTTGCAATACATGGGAGTGGATGTCCACGCCTGATTTGCATGCGCACCAATTCCCATTTTGGAAAGTAATCACCTACAGCCAGCTGCATGCTAACCCTTGTATCAGACATCCGAACCATTAAAAAGGTGGGTCCCAACGTCAAGATCTCCTGGAAAAGAAAATCTAACCGATCCACTATTGTTACAGGCCACACAGTTGAAATCGATGGACAGCCAACGGTCCAATTCAGTGTACATACAGCCTGATCTTGGACATGTGTGATCTTGGTGTGGCCCGACTAATGGACGGGTCTGATTTTCCACATGTATGACATGTTAGCAGGAATGAGATGATACAAAGAGAACCAACCATTCAAAAATGGAAAATTGGTGTATGCAAAGCAATCAGGTAGTTGAATATAGTGGTGCTTGTGTGGATCTATATTTGTAACTTGTGGACGTCCGTTGCAACGTTAGTATGGCTTAATACATATTATTCGGTTCGATGATTGCCTGATTATCGATCTCGACCGTTTATTTCTTGATCTAGGTTGTGATGGGCCATGCACCTGAATCAAAATCAAAACCAAATTTCAGGTATTATAGTGGATTGATTCCCAAGTTTGTCCGGCTTATGGTTGTAGGTGTGGGTTCAGAAATAGCACTTGGTTTAGCTTGTTTGGAATATTGTGCAACCAGCTGCGTGTGGGGCCCACTATGGTATGGTATGTGTCTATACAGTCCAACCCATATAGTAGGGTCATCCCACCGTTAAAATGGGGCACTCTAAAATTTGGACTAATCCAATTATTATGTGGGCCATACCATAAAAAACAATGGACAACCACCCAAAACAGGTGGGCCACATTAAAATAACCGTTGAATGGATTTGAATGGTAGAGATTTGTTACTTTGAAGACACGCCTCAATATGGGGGATATCTTCTCACGTAAGAGTATTGCTCGAGCACATCGATCCCATGCATTTAGATACCTCGGAACCTAAACCTTTGAATCTGATTCATATTCCAAGGATCCAAGCCGTTTAAATTATGGACCTCACTGGGTATAGTGGTATAAAACAAATAAAATCATTAAAATTGGTTTAGTACTTCAACCCTTTCATAATTTGGATCTTTTGCTTTGAATATTAAACGGCCATCATACCATTTGGATAATCAAGGGATTGAGATATTCAACGTGTTACTTTTATTGGGCATCCCGTATTAATGGTAGCCCTATCAAATAAATGGTTCGGATCATTTAAAAGAACCAAAATTCATTGGATATACTCATGACGTATCTCATTTTAATTAATACTATGGGGATGTATTTTGGCAAACCTCCCCCATACAATAATGCATGTGATCTGTCACATACAAACTTTTGTTTTTTCTGCCAATGTGTCAGTTGTGTTGAACAATTGAGCCGTGAAAGATAATGAACCTCAGCATAGAGACACTTGAGCTGAAATTAGGATGGCCGTGACGTTTGGGATTTTTGTAAATTATTATTATTATTATTAATAATTTATTTTTTCCATTAGAAGTAATTTATTTTATCATTTATTGATCTTTAATACTAGATCTTAGCCAATACACAAGTGTAACCAGTAAAGAACAATACAATTTTAAATGTAGGCTACCCACCATTGACAAATGAGAGGTACCTGTAGCTAAATGAAGATCTACTTAAAATCAAGATAACTATGAATTAGATCTTGATTATCCCATGTATATAAACTAAATTAACTATATTACTCTTTTAGCCTAAAAATCCATGATTTTGGGACGATTAGGACCAAATTACGATTTTCAATAATTATGAATAGGTCACACTGTGATCTTAGCTAATTCAAATTCTAATCATCACACATAAGAAGTTTCGATACTTAATTTATTCCAGAAATGTCCAAATTAACCAAACAAGTTCTAAACCGCCCGTCGGTGGGCCACTAGACTCGAAACTATAAAAAGACGCTCGTCTTTGGCGGCGGGCTAGACGTCCGCCATCTCGAACATTAAGCGGGGATCGTGCTCCAAATCATTCAACTTGGGCCAGTAGGGCGAGCACATGAGATGTGAGAATGCCTTAGAGTTGTCAGGAACTTAAGTTAATTGTCCATATCTGTTCATTGTTAAAGTTATGGCTTTCGAACCGTTAGATCAAGACTAAATTTATGGCACCAATCTAAGTTAATACTCTATACATATTTCTATAGCCACAACCTTGATCAATGATCGGTGACCGTCGAACTAACTTTTGATCATAAACACTAATTAACGTATTCGAATGGCGGGGCGATTAAACCATATATAAATCACCACTAGTGACAACTACCTACATCGTACATCGAACTGTATATCTCCTAATGGGCCCCAACAACTAGAAATAACCTCCCATAGGGTTATAATATCAATTGGCTGGACTTTAAGGCCAATTAGAGCACATTTGAGCCTATAAATACCACTCCCTTGTACAAGCCCTCTCGAAATCCGAATTTGCCCTAGTTTTAGAAGAGGAGAGAAAGAGAAGAAGAGAGAGAGAGAGAGAGAGAGAGAGAGAGAGAGAGAGAGAGAGAGAGAGAGAGAGAGAGAGAGATGAGGGGGTTTTGGGTGATTCCCTTATTGAATTCCTCTAATAGATTGTTAATAGCCACCGAATCCTCCATCGAATCCATCTCCACTTCTAATTGGAGGTAAGAAACACTCTACACGTTTTGTTTTAGCTACTTAACGTTAAAACCTATGAATCTTATATGAATTCTTCTAATTGATGTAGGAATCAGTATGTTCCCTAAGAAACCCTAACCTTGGGAGCGATTAGATCATATGAAACCATTCAAAGGTCGGATCATTCTTTTAGGTTTCCTTTTATCAACCCTTAACAGTATTAGATAATAATTTTTTTATTGTTGATAAGATTTCATATGTTATTTGTGTTTGAATTACTTTATTATTGCAACTCTAATGTTATTTGTTATTAGTAGCTAACATGTTTGAAGAAATGCTTGATTAATATGAAATTTCTATTGTTATAACCCTTTTATGCCATTTGGTAAGTATTCGTGATACACGTTGGTTCGTATTGACTTACATTGTATTGTTCTGATTAGTATATGTGTTTTATTGATATACCTGAGTGTAGTATTAATTTATGTTGATGCTGGCTCGTACATGTGTTTAATTGATAAACACTAATTTGGTATTAGGTTGATTTGTGATTATGATTATTTATTGATAATTTGAATGTTAATATGGCGGATCAATCCCTGTAAATCGTGTAAGTAAGTGTGTAGCCTGCCTTGGTTAGCTATCCTAGACTTAAGCGATCAACCGAGGTTGAATATGGACGATCGACATTAGTTGTAATTACACGGGATGCTTTGCATCCAATGCCAGTTTTACTCGGAGTTCTCCATAGTTGATCGGGTCGGTCTAATGAAGAGCTGATCATTTTTTATGCTTGGTGATTATATAACATTTGATGAAATCTGGGATACCACTGTTACCATTGATTTAAGTGCATTCATAACTGTTAGTACGTTACGATCCTACAAAGACTCATGAGTCGAGCATGGTGGTATGAGATAGCCTAGCCGAGCTATCGGTTTACGTTGGGTTGGTTCCTCCCCGTAATGACCATTGAGCACCAATGGAGGTGACGTGCTATATCATATTAGGATTAATAATTGATAATTTTGGTGATGCACCATATTACATCAAGATTGTTAGTTGATTGGTGATATCAGTGATGAGCTACCGTGCTATTATAAGAATTGGGCAATAAACCCTTTTCGCCTTTATTTGTGTTGATTGATGAGCATTTACCTGATTTGTGATTGTCATGGGGTAATGAACTCTTATCATTTGATTGATTGTATAAATTGGACTATTGGGTGATGAACCCTAAATTGGATCAAGGGACACTAGTGATGAGCTGCTACATGCCCACGTGATCCGGTCAGCGACTTGTGATATGATGGTAGTATTCTGGTTTCACCAAATTTGATGTTTGAACTTGGAATAATAAATACTTGACTAATCATGCATATCATGACATTTGTACATTACACTGTGGCAGAGCATTGCATTTGTGGGTCATGCTTGTGGCAGATCATGGTTTAAATAATTGATTATTTTGTTGATGACAAAATACTAAAATTGTTAGGGTGTAATCTCGTGTTCGACCGACTGTTAAAGGGCCTGTTTGATTTTCCAATACATGTTGTAAATGGACGTAATTACCCCTGCCAGGCTTTTACTGCCATTTGATTTTCCAGATGGATTTCTTGCAGGAAAATCTTGCAATACACAGTGTGAGATCACATATCCGAAGATTGCAATCCACAGAAATCTTGGCTTGGTGCAAAAGTGGAATGTATACTTAGAATCTCCATGGGGTCCACCATGATCTATCCAGAAGATCCGTTCCATCCATCCATTTTACTGGATGATTTTATGGGTTGAGCCCGAAAATTAAGCATATCTATCATTCAAATTGATCACTCTACGGAAAACATCACTGATGACCCTTCTGCCGTTGAAAATTTCATATGCGCCAAGCACTTTTTGGTTATAGCTTATATTTTTGTTTTCCCTTCATCCATGTCTAGAAGATTTAATAAACGAGATGGATGATAAATTAACATCACCGTTGGGCCTATCATTGTTTCATCGGTAAAAATCAAGTCTAATGGTCTTTCCCGTGGTATGATCCACTTGATCTTGCAATAAGCTTCATTTTTGGGTTGAACCCTTTAAATTTTATTTTAAAACAAATGGTCGGCGTGGATTGTGTTAAATACATAGCAGGTGGGTCAAACTGAGATCACTTGGTTCGATAGGAAACGTTACTCTACCCATCCAACACGCCAGGGGATTTCGCTAACTACATCTATCAACACCATCATAACATCTATGACAGGCTATTGATGTTTTGAAAATATTCCCGTGCTCCACATGACTACCAAAATTCGTGAACCTTCAACATATACATTTCTATATAACTTCTGTTCCTTTTGTTTGAAAAATCCTCTGGTACAAGCATTCCTGTTTTTCATCTCTGGTTGGTCGCATGTCTTTCTTTAAGTTATTTGATAACTACTGCTTTTGATATCTTCCTCTTCTTTTTAAACTGAGAATGTATGTGATTTATCCTTTATTTCGTTTCAACAGGTGGAAGCCATTGCAGCTTGGCTACAGTTCTTCACGCCATTAACAGGTTAAAAAATTGTTTACTCATTTGTTAATACACTCAGAGATCCCCAGTTTTATAATCCGATAATACCTAATCCGATCCGATGGCTCCTCGATATACAACAGTGGAGTCTAACGACGATGTGAACGCCACGTTGAATGCACCCAATCAGACGGAATAACGTGCAGATTAGGTTCTACCCCCGCCTGTTCCGAGCTTGCGACAGACAGAGGCTTCGAGGTGAATTTGTGCTACCACCATTATGTATGATTATAATATCATTTTAGATTATTATACCAAAAATAAAACAGATCTACTTATTAAGTGGACCACACCACTAGAAGTAGTAGTTTTATTCAGCCCCCACCATTGAAACCTTCTTAGGGCCCATCATGTTGTTTATTTGCCATCCAACCCATTGATATGTTTGTATATATATGGATGAAGTGAAAAAATAAATGTCTTTTTTATCCAAAACTTTTCTGCTCTTAATAGAAAGAATGGGCGTAGAATTGAAGTAGATCTACACAGTAGGAAACAATGGTGATTGAACGCATACCGTTAAAAACAGACAATGCCCATCCTTGAAATGTTGATCTGCAATTCAATCTGTTGCTATGGTCAAACAGGCTTGGATGAACGTAAAATATATATAACAGCTTCATCCAAAATATCTTTTAGACAGAAGTGATATATGGTCAGTCACCACTATTTTTGTGGTGTGGTCCACCTAAGATTTGAATCTCCTTCAGTTTTGGAGCCAGGTCCTAAAATGAGTTGGAAAAATAGATGGACGGTGTTGATATACAATATGTCCATCAAGGTAGACCCACGTTCACGTCTTGACTGAATCAGCACCCATCAGAATTGTACAAGTGGCATTCATTATCAAATGTTGGAACCTAGTGTTGCATAGTTACGGTCCTAAAATCCTAACATCTGATTAATGGATGATTGTTTGTTGAAATAGGAACATTGAATAGTTTTTATTTTTGATCGTTCAATGAATGTCCGGTAATCCGATAGTCCAGTTCATTCTCAAAACCTGATCATTGGATCTTAATGATCGTTCACCACTGTTTTTCATATGTAACTATATCTGAACCGTCCAAATTGCGGAGCCTTGATTTAGATGGATCCAAAATCCAATTTTATACTACATGGATGTATTAAAATTCTTAATAATAACACATCCATAGTTGAGAGATTTCTAAAGTTGGGCCCCACTATTTGGATATTTTAGTGCGTGCGTATATACTTCATCTGTTTTACCATACATTTGGCAATGACGATGGAAAATCAAGACAGTTTATCTAGTTGAATTCGTCATGAATGGGCTATAGTTAGAAAATAAGACATACAGGACAATCATATATACCAATTGTCACTCATTTAATTTTTATACCATTGCAATTAATAATCCTTAACAGATCGATCGTACCATTCAAATCTACGTGGAATTTAAACTCCGATTTGTCGATATTATCTTAATTTACAATATTATCTTAGCATTTGTTGGTATTATGTTAATTTACGAAATAGAACTATTTATTTTACATGTAGAAGAAGGAACCCAAGTCCTTAATTTTGGGAGATTCTATTGAGTAAAAACTACAACACTCGAACAATGGATCCTAGCGAATGGACGGAAGATGAGATGAATATGTTTGCTATTATATTTGCATCTGCTTCAGCAGCCATGACAGCTGGAGAATATTGTCGCAACTATCTGTTTCGGAATCCACCAAGGCGTGATAGTAATGAACGAGTTTGAATCATCGACAAATAATTAGGGCTTTAGACAATGAATGCATCTCCCAGTTGAGAATGAGGAAGATAACTTTTTTCAACCTATGCTCCATTCTACGAGATAAGAACAGGTTGACTGATGCGAAGTATGTAAGTATGGAAGAACAACTTGTGATGTTCCTCCATACTTTAGGACATAATGTACGTAATAGAGTCATTGGACATAGATTCATAAGGTCCGGTGAAACCGGTAATCGTTATTTCAATTGGGTTTTGGATGCAATAGTATCTTTATACCCAGTTTATATACAACTACTCGATCTAAAAACCCTATATGAGATTATCAGTAATCTAAATTGGAATAACTACTTTTAGGTCAGTATGTTTTTGTAACGTCCTGTCCAACTAGAACCGTGTCCTGAGGCGTCCACGTTGGATTTGCCACAGGACTGTTTGCTTAAACCACTCATGGGTGGGGTACCACAAATAAATTAACCCAGGATTAGCCCATTAAAGTGGACCGGTTTGGTTATAATCAGACCGGGTCCGGGCCGTCAAGCCAGATAACCTGTTTGTGCTTGGCAACAGCCTGTGCGGGCCGTGCAACGGCTGAGAAAGGTCAGAAAAATCTAAAATTTGGGAAAACCGTAGATCTCACTGGGCTTGTGGTCCATCGTGGACCACGGGCTCAGTAGACGCCTAGAAATTTATTATCCATGTTGTCCCAATGGCACTTGTCAAACATAACTCACCCCATCCTCGACCCAAAGGCTAAAATTGAAATCTGGCACTTGTAAATAAAACTGAGATACCAGGCTTTACAGCTGTCGGATCTCTTCTACATTTACGGTGAAGGCCAAATGTATTTTTCTACGCCCGTCCACAAAATTTGGAACGCGATCGTGAAACGGTGACCGTTGATCGTAAATCGGACCCGTACGGTAAAACCCCGCGTCCGTTTGCCTTTAAATTTTGCACGGCCCTTCATCGGGCCATGGAGCACCTATCCTATAAATTTCATAGCCAGGGGGCCATCAGAACTACCCCAACGGCCAGAATGGACCCCACAGGGCCATTTATAGATCGGAACTGTACGATCAAACACCGCATCCATTCGCCTTTAAATTTTACACAGCCCCTCGTTGGGCCATGAGACAACTACTCACCAAATTCGGTGGCCAAGGGGGTGACAAGGCTACCCCAAAGCTAAAAGGGGCCACCACAGGGCCATTGAGGGAAATTGTTAGAACATAAGGCCATTTAGCCAAAACCTAGGAAATAAAATCCCAAACCCACTCTCTCACTCACTCCCTCACCAAAAATCCAGCAACGAAGGGAGAGAGGAGAAAAAAAGGAGAAAGAAGAGAGGAAGAAGAGAGTGAAGGAGGGTGTTGTTGGTGGAGCCTAAGGAAACTTAGAACCTTAGCAAATTTCTTCCTTTCTCCCACATCCACAACTCCAAGCTCAATTTTCGACCGATTTGGGGAGGTAAGCACCCATCTTTTGTGATACTTTGTGTTGAGCTTGGATTTGCATGTAATCCTAACATGCAAGGTCATTTGGCTCAGGATCTCTACGAATCCACCCGCGAGCTTGGCAACCCTAGGTCGTTTCCCAAGATCTCAATGATCCATAGGTGCGGACTATTATTCTTAGGTGGCCTAGCACCAATTTTAGTTTGAATCTAATGATTATGATTGCTTAGATGACGTATTTGAAGAATCTAGAAAAAACCTAAGCAAAACCTTACATTTTAGATCCTCTCAATCAACATGGATTGACTATGACATGTGTTGTTCCTCAACATGATGGGGCGTGAATTTGGTGAATGCATGTTCATTTATTGCTTGATTCTTGTGTGATGATCTCTTATAGCTTGTATGTTACATTAATCCTTGTTGTATATGTGTGCTTGTATAAGCCCTTAATGTATGTTATACTAGCATTAATCCTTGTTGCATGTTTGTACTGTGAATGATTTATAGCTCTTGATCTCCTCGCTAACCCACACGACACACATGCACGTTTATCTTGTAATATTGTTCGTATTTACATTTATAAAAAACTCTGAATTTTCATGTTCTGATGTAGGAATGCATGACATCACTTTTGTTAGATGTTAAATTCTGAATGGTTGAAGTGTCATTGATTACCCTCAAATTCCTGGGTTAGTCAAGAAATCGAGGTGAGAGAAGGCGGTCCCTTTGGTAGGACTTTCCTGAGGCTAGACAAGCGAATTTGGGCGGATGCTAATGGGCATCAGTAGTTGGACTACATAGGTCGCTTGTACCCGATGTCGTCTGTCACGTACTCGCCTGGACTAACATGGTCTAGTCCATGTACTGACTAACTATATTTGTTAATCCTGTTTGTTCACGCCTGTGTGGAACCTAAAACACCCTTCAACCATTGAAGCCCATAGATAACCGTCTAAAGCCAATCCACTGACTCGAGAGCCGAGCATGGTGGAATGGGACACTGTGTCCGAGCTGTTGGCCTACGCTGGGGTGACGAGCCTCCCTGTAGTGACCGCGAGCGATCCCACTTCTTAGCACTTGCCATGTGCTTGAAATCGGGGATGTGAACCCGATGGGATCAAGGATAGCAGGGTCCTGGCCTCGCATGTTGAGGGGCCTTGACCTCGCAACTAGTTGAGGGCATTGATACGTGGGGTTTACCAGTTTTCCTAACTTGCTGGATGAATGGAATTAATTAAGAACTCAGCTAACATTATTATAATCGCATCGCACTAGTTAAGTTGGCGACTCGGCAGTTGAGGTCACGATGAGGGAGTGTGGTCATACGCGATTGTTAGACGGAGTCGCTCGAGGGAGTGTTGTTGCGAGGTCATGCATCATGTCATTTATCATGCACATACATTAACAAGATTAGTTAGGTATTTATGAATGTTTGCCTTTCATTAAACTCATAATATAATTGATGTTTATTACGACTTAAGACTAATAGTACCACTGAGTTGATTACTCACTCCCACTCTGGGACGGTGTTTTAAAACACCAACCAGACTCTTCAGTAGTTGTAGGTGACACTGAGTATGAGGAGCCTTGTGGCACGAGCCTGGATGAGAAGGATGAGCTGTCCTATTTCCAGTTGATGGGCGGTTCGCCGTAGAGTTCGCGGGCGGACTTGGATCGTCGAGTAGGGAATTCAGTGTAACATTCTTTTTGGACATATCATGTTTTGTATTTTGTTTGGGCAACACGTTGTGTGACCCTTTGATATTATTTTGGATTGTATTCATCTACTCACCTTCATTTCAGTAGACTAGTTGTGATTGTGATTCATGTTTCAAGTAATTCCATACTGCGCATTTAAACCTAATTAAACGTAAAACAGTAAAATTTGTTATAAGTGATACCTGGGAACTTGGGAGTTGAGTGTGTGCACGACCCCCAATTTTTAGGGCATTACAAGTTGGTATCAGAGCAATGGTTTGAAAATAATTGGGCCCTGGACCATGAACTCACTAACGCGTCCGCTGACGTGAGAGGAAATACAATAGAAAACATAAAAATGCTAGGAACCGCCCTAGCCCCTGAACTGACAAATCTTAGACGGAAGGTAAGACTTCCGAGGTGTTAGGGTTGGGTATCGAGAGAAAGTAGCGACACTAGGAAATAGGTCCGAGAGACTTACAGTACCTTAGCTCGATAATGGGAACGAACCGGAACTGAATGATTAGACGATTGAAACTATCGTCCAAGTCCAAATGAGCTAATATCGGGCCAAATTTGATAGTTCCGACCCATTTGGGGATAATTATTTTGGGGTGAATGAAATTTTATTGGAAATAGTAGAAATGTAGATAAAATGGATTTTTAACCACTAAATGGGTAGAATCTCACAAAATAACTAGGCCCATTGAGTAGAGCAGCTCCTCCTACCCCAAAATCATATATGGTACATCCCGGGGTGCCTTACCGGCTCTCGGGAAATTAGGAAAGAAGTGGACCCCGCCTGAAAAACAGTGGTCGCCGGGACCCTGCCCGCCCGCACCCCGCACTACCGCCCGACCCCACTCAGTTCTCCAGCGTCCACGCGGGACCCCGCCCGCTCGGCGTGGTCCCCGGCCAGCTCTCCGGAGTGCCCGATGGACCCCGCCTGCTCGGCGTGGCCCCCGCCCGGATGTTCAGAGGGTCGGTGGGACCCCGCCCGGCCTCCAATGAGTGGTTTTCCCTCTCTCCTTGCAAAATACACACGTGTGGGTCCATTTTCGTGTTACTTAGGGGTGTTTAGAGCCCATTTCCCTCTACTCCCACTCCATCACTCTCACTCTCCCATCCTCAAACCCATTTCTCCAAACCTATCTTCTTCTCCTTCACAAGACCCATCCCCTCTCATCACCCATTCACTCTCAAAGCTCATTCACAAAATCCCACTCCTTTCACTCATTCACTCCCAAAATCCATCGCAAAACCCATTCACAAAAATCCCATCATTCACTCTCAAAACCCATTCACTCATTCACTCCCACTCCATCACCCATTCAGCCCCAAAACCCATTCACAAACCCAACATCAAACCCACTCTCAAATTCCTTCCCTCCAACAAACTTCCATCTCTTCTTTCTCATATCCAACCCAAACCCATCCACCAACATCCACTTCCAACCCATCATTCCCAAAACCCATTCCTAACTATTTATTTCTTAAATATATTCTTAGACCATTTCCAAAAATACATTCCCCAAAACCCACTCCTAGACCTGCATCCTCAAGCCATTCTCAAAGTCATTCCTAAGTTCATTCCTCTAACAATCCACCTACATTTCTCACACCCAATCCATCTTAGCTAAGAGAAATGGCATCCTTAGCAACCGTCGCCTCCTTCTTCTCTATTCTGGTGATCCTTTCCCTTATGGGAAAGAAAAGACCGGCTCCCGCCGAGCCGGGACCGAGCCGAGGCGTAGTAAGAAGGCGGCCGATCCAAAGGGGAAGTCAGGCTCGGAAGTCTGATCTAAGCGAAGAAACGATTCCCAAAGAGGGCTCGTAACTCAACCTCCCCCACCGACCGTTGAAGATATGAGAAATTTCCGCAAGCGCAAAGTCACTTCAAAGTCTCTGTGGAGGAGCACCTGTTCGAAAATTCTGCTCTGCTCAATCGACTTATGGAAAAGGAATGGGGTCCCATATTCTATGGAGGTTCCGAGGTCGATGAGGGACAAGCCAGGGCATTTTACACCCGAATCAGAAACCCTAAATTTAAGTCGTTGGGCATTGATCTTATAGTGGGTAGCAAGAGGTTCCACTTCAGAGTGGAGGACATTTCTCACGTACTTGGAGTGCCACTAGGGGAGGTACAGATTGATGAGGAAAATTTGGATACGAGTCGAGCCCGCGACGAGCGGACTCACTTTTTGTGTGGACAGGTTGCCCAATGGAGGCGAGAGGTCGGCCTGAACTCGTCCAACTTGACCCTAGAGTACCGAATACTTCACCGCATTTGTACCCATAATGTGTACCTGAGGCTGAAGAACCGCACCGAGTGCTCCCACTATATGGTGGAGTTTTTATATCAAGTGGGACAGGGAGCAGACGTGTGCATCCCTAGCATAGTACTCCATCAAATCGTGAGGGCCTCAAGGGCAACACGGAAGAACGTATGCCTTCCATTTGGTCGCTTGGTCTGTCAGTTGGCTCCGTAATACGGTGTGGGCGGATCGGATGAAAATTTTATACCGACGTAGCTATTGGGCGACGATATGTTAAATAATATGGGGATAGGTCCCAAGCAGCGACAAGCCCACATCGAGGAGTTTGGGGATGCCGACGAAGAGGAAGAGGAAGACGATGAGAGTGACGAGGGCGAGAATGAGGATGAGGGCGAAGCTGAAGGGGCTGAATAAACTGAGGAAGCCGAAGAAGTTGGCGGTGGATCACTTGTCGCTCTAGACATATGTGAGCGCTTGGATGCGCTCGACACTAGAATGACTAAGATGGAGGAAACCCAGGCAAAGCATCATGCAGAGCAGGAGTGTAACATCCCGAAAAAATTCGTACAAAGACCCGAGTACCACCTCAGGCAGAAATCACTAGGGATCAAATCCTTTAGAAATTAGACGGAGATTAATTAAGTGCTTAACTAAATCACCTGTCGAATTAGCTTGGACAGCTTTCAATACGAACTGTAAGACCTAAAATCAGTAGGATCGCTGACGCTACGTTACTCTGATTCCTAGGATCAATCTCTAAACCCAGTTGCTCTTGGGAGTGCATTGAAACTCCGTATCGGACCTGGACCGCGCGTAAAAAATCCAATAACTACGAAACTATACCGTTATAACCACCTCACTGGACTTGAGAACCACCTCGGAAATCAAGTCTAGATAATATGCCGAAACGCACAACTTGAGCCCGGAGCGAAGTGTGTGAGAAACGCGAATATCTTTAGAAAATGAACTCAGACTTAAGTGAATTGAGTCGTTTGCTTGCGGGCCAAATCTAACCTTTTAGACCGTCAAAATTTGACCCAATTACACCCTCAGATCAAAAGAAATTTCCAACACATATCAGTGTACTTGTGGCCCTGATCGAATACCGGTGACTGTTGAACTGAAACTGGTCCTCTGCGTTCGATCTGTAAATCCAATCGGACCAAAACCTTAATTCGACCTAGATCCAATGTTAGGGAGCTTAAGTCTGACCGCACGCAGAAAAGAAGCCACCAGTAGTGCTCTGTTGGACTGAAACAACCATTATTTGGCTATAACCTAAGTATACGATGGCCCTGCGGCCATTCTCATCAGTTTTGGGCCTATATATGGGCCTTAAACCCTCTCTCTCCCTTCACATACGAATTTACAAACCCTAGAGAGAGAAGAGAGAAGAAAAAGAAGGAAAGAGAGAGAAAGTGAGAGAGAGAGAGAGAGTTGGAGTTCGCTCCTGTGATTCAATCCCATCACTCCATGGGCTGAATCAGCCTTTCTGAATAGTTATCCCGAAGATTTCGACTCTGTTCTTAGGTAAGAAATTCTAACCCTAATTTGTTTTAGGGATTTAAATAGAGTAAATAGTGAAATAGCTAACCTATTTCATGTTATAGGTTGCCGTTGTGCTGTAGGCAAAGGACTTAGTGTTTGAACTGAGTTCGTTACGGGTCTACCAGCAAAAGATGCGGACTATAAACGTTTAGGTTATGGTTTTCAAGGCTTTCAATGTCAGTTAATGATTTATGACTGAGTTGATCGCTATCACATGCTTAGATATGATGTTTCCCGCGCTTTACACATATATATGAACTATGTTGAATATAGTGTATTCCATGTGTTTGTTGATATGATTGAATGAGTATGGAATTTAGATTCGTGCTTGTCATGATTATTCGTCGTGAATATATGGTTGTCATATGTGTGACAACTCCTCGGTGAAAGGATTTGCCCTAACACCGGTTATAACCAACATACGTCACGTATGTTGAAGTGTGTAGTCTAAGTGCTTGTAAAAATGTCTGAATGACTATGAAATTTGGATTTGTACTTGCCATGATTATTAACTATGAATATATGTTTGTTGTGTATATGGCAACTTCTTTGTAAAAGGGCTTGCCAGGATATATGTTATAACTAGTCTAATACATGTATGTTGAAATGTTTAGTCTAAGTGTTTGATAAAATGCCTGAATGAGGAAACGCTTGTTGAAATATATCTAATGAGGGTGTTGAGATAGGATTCTCAATCCCCTTCTCTATAATTACAGTTCCCTTTATGTAACCTATCTTACTACTATGTGTTGTACGGATGAAATGCTTATGTAAGATAACATGTGTATTATGTGTTTGTTGAAATGCTCAACTAAGATTTATATTTAGATTTGGTTGTCACATGCTGTCATTGATTATCACTTGTGAATGCTATCGTTTGAAGTGTGATTGGGGCTACGATGTAGTCCAGGCAGTCGGTAATCATTCTCGAGTAGTGGCTACGGTCATTTCGCCACATAAGACACGTTCGATGAATCCGAGGCATATGATGATTGTCGACAGTGGTACCTTGTCGGCTAATTCAGCGTACGCTCGTACTAGTCGAACTTGTCTAATAAACTGATTGGCTTATTGTATGTTTACCATGTTTGGACGCTCCTACTTGAATTTAAGGTACCAACTTACCAGTGCAAAGCCCGTTTAACTTTAGTATCACGATTCGCTAAGACTCATGAGCCGGGCATGGTGGTATAGGACACCGTGGTCGAGCTGTCGGCCTAAGTTGGGACGACGAGCCTCCCCGTAGTCTCCAGTGAGCAACCCAAAACTCATGAGTCGAATACGGTAGTATCAGACACTGTATTCGAGTTGTCGGCCTACAATGGCTGTAACGTCCCATCTAACCAGAACAGTGTCCTGAGGCGTCCACGTAGGATTTGCCACAGGATTGTTCGTTCAAAGTACTCGTGGTGGGGTACCACGAGTTAATTAACTTAGATCTATCCATTAGAGTAGACTCGTCTGGTCATGATCGGACCAAGTTCGGTCCGTCAAGCCAGATGACCTGTTTACGCTTAACAACAGCCCGTGTGGGCCACCTAGTTACCGAGAAGGGTCAGAAAATCTAAAAATTTAAAAAATCATAGATCTTATTGGGCTTGTAGTCCATTGCAGACTGTGGACCTAGTGGACACCCAGAGTTGGGATCTGGCACTTGCCAAATGCACCCCGCCAATGTCAAAATTAGAATTTGGCACTTGCAAATAAAACCGAGATGTCAGGCTTTCTAGCTGTCGGATTTTTTCCAATTTTACAGTGAAAGTCTAATGTATTTTTCTACGCCCGTCCACAAAATTTGGGACCCGATCGTGGTACGGTGACCGTTGATCGCAAATCGGACCCGTATGATCAAACCTCATATCCGATCGCTCTCAAATTTTGTATTGCTCTTCATCAGGCCATGGAACACCTATCCTATAAGTTTCATGGACGGGGGGCCACCAGAGCCACCCCAATCACTGAAATGGGCCCCATAGGGCCACTTAAAGATCGAAATCATATGCTCAAACCACATACTAGTTCATCCGTTTGTTCCCAAACTTTGTATGACCCCTCATCGGGCCATGTGACACCTACACACCAAGTTTGGTGGCCAAAGGGGTGTTAGGGCCGCCCAACACCAATAGGGAGTCCTATAGGGCTATTTTGGGAATTTGTGGAAGCTTGGGGCCAAAGGGCCCAACTCTAAGAAATAAAGCCCTAACCTCTTGTCTCATAACTCTCACCACAACTACCATTGCCAAGGGAGTAAAGAGAGAGCTAGAGATCAAAGAGAGAAGAAAGAGTGAGTGAAGGAGAGCTAAGGTGGACTCTAAATCAAGGTGGGGCCTAAGGAAATCAACCCTTTCAACTCCCTACCTCTCCTAAAAGGAGAAACTCTTCACTGCTATCACAAAAATCGTTTGTTGCTTGTCTAGGTAAGATTTTTCACCCATTCTTCTTGAAATCCATATATTGAGAAGGGTTTGACTTGGATATTTAACATGCAACTGCTTGCTCTAGGGATTTCGGCCGATCGACCTCAAAACCCTCATTCCTAGGTCGTTTTGCGAATCTCCAATGATCCGAAGGTGCGGACTATTGTTCTTAGGTGGCCTAGCACCAATTTTAGTACGAGCTTAATGATTTTGTTTACTTTGATGTTATATTCGAAATGCTAGAGAAACCCCAAGAATTATATGTTTGTTGGAATTGTATGCATGTGCTTGTTTAGCTCTCACATTTGGTGTTGATCTTGCCTCTCACATGATATTATGTATGAATGATAGCATGCTCATGTTTGCTTAACTTTTTTCCCTCATATGTGATGCTTCATTGCGCGTATGATTTAATACCCTTGTGCTCATGATTTCTTAAGATGGAGGAAGTGCTTAACTTCCTCACAAACCCACACACTCACATACACCTTGTTGCTTGATAATGTTTGCTTGCTTGGTAGGAGTATTCATTTTGTATGGTTGAGATGCATGAGAACATGGTATTGATATATTAGTTGATAACTTGTATACTTGGCATGCTATGAATCACCACCCAACCCTTGCGTTGGTCAAGAATACGAGGAGAGCGAAGGCGGTCCCGTTGGTAGGACCGTCTTGAGGCTAAACCCATGGATTTGGGGTGAGTACATGTGGGCGACAGTAGTTGGACTACATGGGTCGCTTGTACCTGATGCCGTTCCGCCACGTGCTTTTCTGAACTCACACGGTCTAGTCTACTGTCTAATCAATCTCGTTTATTAACCCTGTTTGCTCACACATGTATGGGACTTGGAACACCCTACAACTATAAGTGGCCCACCAATAACCGATTACAACTGGTCCACAGTCTAGTGAGCCGGGCATGGTGGAATGGGACACTGTGTCCGAGCTGTCGGCCTACGGTGGGGTGCCGCGCCTCCCCGTTGTGACCGCGAGCGATCTTTTTCTCTCGGCACTCCTCGTGTACTTGAAGTCGGGGATGAGGAACCCGACGAGATCATGGACCGCGGGGCCTCGGCCTCACGTGTTGGGGGCCTTGGCATAACAACCAGTTTAGGGCATTGATACGTGGGGTGTATCAGATTCCCTAATCTACTGGATAAATGGATTTAACTAATAACTAGGCTAACACGATTGCATTGCATTGCATTAGTTAGGGTGGCGACTCGGAAGTCGAGGTCACTCTGAGGGAGTATTGTCATATGCGATCGTTAGATGAAGTTGCTCGAGAGAGCGTTGTGGAAAGGGCATGCATCATATCATCCCGCATGCATGCGCATTTAATAAGAGTTGTTAGGTTCTGATGATTGACTGCTTTTCATTAAGTGCATATTACAATTGATACCTGTTATAACTTAAGACTAATAGTACACACTGAGTTGATCACTCACTCCCACTCTGGGACGGTGTTTTAAAACACCAACTAGACTCTCTCATAGATGCAGGGGAGGCGGAGCAAGTGGAGCATGGCGATGCTATTCTCGATGAGGAGGAGTTGTCATACTTTTTGCTGATGCGAGGGACCTCACCGGACCCATAGACGAGCCGATGGATCGCTAAGCAGCGGGCTCAGTCCTATTCTTTTGGAGTTACTATTCTTTTACGATTTTGTTGGGTGACGCCATGTGCGACCCATTTATTCTTTTGGACATGTATATATGTATATATTTGATCTCTTTCATTCAGTAGACTTGTGTGGTTGTGCTTCATGTTCCAGGAATTTTCAAGCTGTGCATTGACTGGATTAATCGCATATTAATGAAAATCGGTTATAAGTGACCCCGAGAACTCGGGAGTTGAGTGTATACACAACCCTCGATTTTCAGGACATTACAATGGTGCAGCCTGGCTGTGGTCCCCAGTCGGGTCGGTGACGAGCCTTCGAAAATAGACTGCCAGTTGGTAGGACGTTGGTGGAGTGACCTCGAGTATGAAATAGGCCTACCCCGGCGCAGCCTGGCTGTGGTCCCCAGTCGGGTCGGTGACGAGCCTTCAAAAATAGACTGCCAATTGGTAGGGTGTTGGTAGGGTGACCTCGAGTGTGAATTAAGCCTACACTGACGATGACGAGCCTCTCGTAGTAACTTATGGTGTAAACTCACGAACTTGCCTATCGTATGTGATTAACTAGGATTGACGACCTTAGATGGATCATTATTTAGGTTAATGATATAAATGGAGGTACCTTAGCTTCCCGAACCTGCTGTATGAATAAGTTTAATTAAGAACTGTGCTAATCATGTACATGCACAACATTTGCATGTGCCTTTGGCATTGGAGTTGAGCACAGAGGAAGGGGTGCATGCCGCGACCGTAAGAGGAAGATCGCAGAGGGAGTGCAGGCGAGGGCATGCATCATTAATACATATCATGTTTGTATTAACCAGAGTACTTAGGGATGTTTGATTGTATTGCTTTATCATTACTGCTTGATTGAATTGATAACATGTTAACCTTTTCCTTATAGTACCACTGAGTTGATCACTCACTCCCACGTTCTGGGACGGTGTTTTAAAACACCAACCAAACTCTATTGTAGTTGCAGATGATGACGAAGCTGACGAAGCAGATCTTGACTTTTATGATGATGAGGAGGAGTTCTCCTATATGCAACTTTCAGGCGGGTCTATGTAGACCATGTTCTGATCGAGGGGGATTACTGGGATGCTGACTAGACGATATTACACATTTTGTATATTTTGGAATTTTATATGTAATTAATTGACCTGGTAACATGATCATACTCAGGAGACTTACAATCACTTATATGCTTTATATATCTATCACAGTCTTCCGCTTGCGTAATCTAATTATCTCTGGAGTATGATATGTTGATTTAGCTTAATCCCATTCATGTTTAATGCACTAACCCGGACAACATTTAATCATCATTATATATGTTGCATAAGTGATGCGTTGGAACTCGAGAGTTGAGCTCCTGCTCGACCCCCGAATTTCAGGGCGTTACAAGAAGAAATGGAACAAGAAGATATATCGAGCCATAAAGACCCTGATCTGCTGCAGCAAGAGGGAGGAAACACCCCCATCCTCGTCTGACCCAGAAGAGTAGTAACTTAACCTTACTGATAAATAGTAGTTTGTTTTGAGTCAGTTAGGACTACTCATATGTATTGAAGATAGTTTGAACTTAGCTTGATTAGGTTGTATTTCCTTTAAGTTTGTAGTGTCTAGCGACACTTGTAAACCATGCTGTAGAATATAACGGGTCATGCAATGACATTTTGAATTTAATATGAACGCATGGATTGTCTTGAAATCTTCTTCTTGCTTGTGAATGCCTTTTATGTATAGTTGTTATACTTGTGAATTTAACCTATAGGTCTTATATATATTGTGTACGCGATGCTTTAGTGATTAACACTTTAAAGAACGCCTTTCCAGGAAATGCGCTCTAGGGGTGATGCTCGTTTTGTTCACCTACCTCATGGCGACCTAGTCAAGAAGGACCAAATTTTCGAGGATCAACAGGGCCACCCAGAGGCGACCAACTCCCACAACACAGGTAGTACTACCCAGGATGCGGCCCCGAAAGTGCCACTAACACAAGCCACGACATCCCCACCTCCCACAACACCGGCTATGAACCAAATGGGTCAAACGTTACTTCTTATGCAACAACAACAATAGATGTTAGCTATTATGATGGGAACCATGGCCCACAACATGGGGGTGCAACAATCGGAGCCACTCGGCATGGCCACCTGGAAATTATAGTTTTAACACGGGCATTGGTGGCTTAAGGGATCCAGATGATCCGATGACATAGATTGTGGACCTTAGTTCCATATCAGTTGATCTTGAATCTGATAATTTTGGTGTCAGTGGCCCAAATATCCAATGGTCGTGGGACAGTCGTGAAGGCGTCAATATACTACATTTGACTCCACCAGCAAAGGGAAACAACTCCAACACTGTAAACAACAGTGCAAACTCTAGGAAGTGGTTGAGGGTTAGCCGTCCGGCAGATGTGATTGGTCATGGTTTGACCGACATGGCTGAAACTCTGCAATCGATTACGACAAATATGCCAAAGGGAAAGAATTTTGCAAGAATGATTACAAGAATGATTGTTATCATTTCAGAACTAGAGCAGTTAGATGGACTTAATGGACAAGAAGTACTTTACGCAGCAAAACTACTTTCCAAAGGTGACGAATATGATGTCGCTTTCCTTAACCTTCCTAATCATAGGAGACTCAAATCTCTCCAGATGTTAATGAAGTCCAATTAGTGAAACACTTGGGCCGCCGTCATAGAATATTAATAGTTTTTGCTGGATGCACCTATCACAAACACTTGATACATGGTTTTTTATTTTTTGGATGATTTTATGTTATTTTATGATGCTTGATCCATTTTGGACACTTTGTTATGGTTGTTGAACATTTAATAGACTAAGTGCTCTTGACTGTCCGTGATAGCTAATGAAAGTTTTTTTTTTTTTTCTCTATTTACTTCTTGATGTATTTTAATTATGTATAACCGTTCATCTAATGTCCTGTTTTTTTTCCTCTAATGTCTCCATTTACGATAATATATATATATATATATATATATATATATATATATATATATATTTGTTTTATAATGAAAGTTGTTTTTACATTGAAGATGAGAAATGTCTACGTTGTATTCAGGAGAAGACATCCTGATATTTACTTTACATAGGAGGAATGTAATGTGAGGTAGACGGTTCCGCAGGGTGCTATTCAAATCGTACAAGTCACAAGAAAAGACGATTTATGCATTGGAGGCTTTTAGTGCGATGCCACAACATCCGAACATGCTAAATGGTGAATTTCCAAACGTGAGTGGTGATGATAACACTTGCATGGCCAGGAATACCAAATTAATCATATTAGCCACAAAAAAACCTCAAATTATGGGGCCTTAACTTCAAACCCCCCACATTTGAAGGCGGAGATCACCTCTAACGAAGATGACGGCACTGTACTACTATTCCTACTAGGCATATTGCTTGTCACAATGGTGGTTCAACTCATCTCTATGAACCATTAAAGTTATAGTGGTGGATATCCAACAGTAGACAACATTGTTTTGGTCGTTATTTAGATACATGTCTTTTTTCATGTTCTTGTAAAGCACTATATGATGTTTTTGCGATGTCTTAGCTGTTTACATTGCAGTCTCTTATTTGTAAATTGATATATGATGTTTTGTAAGGTGTTGTATAAAACATGCAAGTGATGGTGGGCCCCATTCATGTCACTAACATAAATGATACCCAAGTTAGGGGTTGGCCTACTGATCCAGGTGTATTAATTTATGTGGGATGTGGACCTATTTAGCAACTATATTTAGGATATTTGCGTGGGATCTGGACCACAAATACCATATTGAAAGCTTCAACTGGGCCACGCATGGATGAAATGTAAATAAATCCAAACGGTCCAAATCAAGGGCTTGTTAAGAACGTGCAGATCGTGCTAGATAATGATATAATCACATTTCCTGGGCACTCGCGCCAGTGAGATGGAAAACGGGTATCCTCGTACACCTTGCGATATACAAAATGTTCATCAATCGGGGTCTCTGACGAAACTGTGATCGAAGCTCAACTCATCATTTGGGCAGCGTGATCTGATGGTATCCTCATTTTTTTCCCCTTAAACTGGTATTTTTTGACACACATGGTGTGATCATCTTCTTTATATTTGGAGACCTGCCTGCAACTTCTAGCATGGAATACTTGTGGTCCACCTTAGAAGATGGATGGTCCGGATTTTGAACACTTGTGGCTTGTTCAAGCGTGTGGGACGTGGCCTTACATTGGCGTCAGTTTTGAGTACCCAGGTCTATATGGGAGAGGATTAGGTGCGGCTTCGGTCTCACTAAAGACGGTGCAGCTGGATCAATGGTCCACCTTATGGCCTGTTATGTCTGAGTTGTTGTGTGGTCCACATGATCTAAATAATCTATTAGTTTTTTCGAATCAACCCCTGCAACGACCTCGTCAAACGGATGGACGATTTGGATATAACACCTACTTGATGATGGGACCCACAATACTCCTTCATGTCAGATCTAACCAATCCATGCTACCCTCTAGAGCATTTGTTTTCTTTTTCCAGCGTATTGCAGTGGATTAGGTGGAGGGCCCACTATTGATTGAAATAACATTTCCTACTTAAATACAAATACTGTGTGGGAAGTGATCCTGATCATTTACAGTACTCATGGAATCCAACCAAATAGGATCATTCAAGCACAATTTCATCAGACATTGTTGCAGGTGTAAATGTAATTAATGATGGTTGTCATTTACTGGTATTTACCAGTTGGAAACAGAAATTAAATAGTCCTTAAAGGCCAATGCACCGTTCGAATGACACTTTTGGTTACTCATAGGATATGCGTTACATCATGACATGCATACAATATTTGATCAACTAGTTTAGTAAACCGATTGTTTTGTTATACTATTGTTACCTATGCTTGATTGTGTTGATAACATGTGCAACTTAAAAATGGTACCATTGGCTTAACTACTCACTTCCACATGCGACGGTGTTTTAAAACACTAACCGGATGATATTGTTGATGTAAGTACCACCGAAATCTTAGATGGGTAAGCTTAGACCAGCTTGCACCATTGCCAGTATGCTTTACGAGTGTTCCGCGAAAACATAAAACTTTACAATTTATTCATTTTGGATATGCATATATTGGAGTTTCCAGCTGCATGGACTTTGTGATTTGGATTTGTTGAATGTATATTGTGGCTTTGTAGTTTCCATTTGGACGGACACCATATTTGGAGTTGTACATTTTGAATATTGGTCATATAATTATGGGTTTAGTTATCTCTACTTGACTTTTGATACCGTTGATTTAAAGCTACTTTGATTATTGATTATGAGTGAATGTTAATTGGACTGCGTGGCCACGTGAAAATTCACTTATATGCATTTTTATTAGGTTCACATTTGAAAACTCAGGATTGAAGTGTCTATATTTAGATACTGAATTTAAGATAATGATAAATAGCCACTGGTATGTCTAGACATGTGAAATACTTGAGTTACGTGATAAATACTGGGACATTTCAAGTGATCAATCTTAGCCATCTATCAAGTCGCAAATGCATTTCATGAGTTACCAAGCAAAAATTACAATGATGGGATGATCCAATATCCATCCTTTATTTGGCCTTATTTCACCTGGACATTCCAAGTAATCAAACTATTAAGTACCAATACATTTCATGACCTACCATGCAAAAGGTACACTGATGGGATGATCCAATCCATCTTTTATTTGGCCTATATTTTTTATAGCCATCATTTTCTCAAGCCATGGATGGGATGGTCACCATTGCCTAACAAAGGTGATGGTTCCTAACAAATGGATGGATCAAATTGTTTCTTACCCCTATTTTTATGTATATGATCTGGATCATCCATATTTAGGGCCATTGATCAGATGATTAATATTTGTTAGATTGGTGTGATGTTTTCATGGTAGCCCATCAAAATCTGCATCCAACCTAATAAACTGTCTAGATAAATGGATTGGACCATCCGAGTGTCCCATTTCAACTAGGAGGGCATTCCTCCATACATCGTGCATGTATAGCTACACACAACTGTACACAGCTATATCAATAAATGTGTGATGGTCCCCAACAAATAGATGTATTGCTTAGATATATTTTTATGTAAATGATCTTGACCGTCTATATTTAGGGCCATTGATCAAATGGTTAATGTTTGTTAGATTGGTGTGAAGTTTTCATGGTAAATCATGAAATCCGTGTCAAACCTAATGAACGGTCTAGATAAATGGATTGGACTGTCCAAGTGTCCCGCTGCAACTAGGAGAGCATTTCTCCTTAAATATTATACGTACATAGCTACACAACTGTACACAGGGCTGTATAAATACATCAAGCTCACGTGGGGCCCACTGTAACCATCGGTATCATGTAAATGTGATTATGTGAAGTTCAAAATGAGACCTTTTAGTTATTATTTTTATTTTTGATCATTTATGTGGTCAGAAGATAAGGAAGATCCAATGGAACCTTCCATATCAAATGGGCCAATTTCAAGAGCTTGGATACTGTTGTAAAGTCAAGGACACAGGAAAATGGATGCTTCATATCTTCTCTCTTTTAGCACTTGCAATGAACGGACAGGGAAGATCTTGAGCATGTGGTGGAATCTATGTTCCTTTGCCAAACACAGGTATGGAAGATTACCGAAAGTAGATGCATCTCTATCCACCTTTTCTTTTCCAAACAATCAGGAACAGATGCGAGTTGCTGTGCCACCGCCAACAGAAAGTTCCTGTAAATGGGCCCCACGGAGATGTTA